>WNWK01009803.1:30000-74259 GCA_009830355.1 Cherax destructor
TAACATTAATTTAATAATAAAGAAACACAATGAAATATATTTTTTCGTTATGTTCAGAATGATTTTGGCGAAATTATTGCATACACAAATTTTCAATTGTCTTATATGGCAAGGTGAGCGTTGCTATTTAAGCTAAAATCGCAAGTTTTACCTAATCGGCACGACATATATATATATATATATATATATATATATATATATATATATATATATATATATATATAATGTCTTGCCGAATAGGTGAGACTGGTCAGTTAGCAAGAACTCATTTAAAATTAATTTTTTTTTTAAATTTTCTTTTATACGCTTAAAGATATATTTTTTTCGTTAATGTTAATGTAAAAAATAATAATTTTGTACCAGTTTGACTGTAATAAACTTTGTTACATTTTTTACATGGAATCTTGTAGACACATGCATCAGCATTTTTTTTGGGTATTTTAATCAATTTTTTTTACTATATCTAGATTTTTAAATACAACTTTGATTTTTAAATTCTTAATTAGAGAACGTATATCGAGGTTTTCAAGGTAAGGGAGAACCAACATATTCTTGGCTCAATATGATTCTTTTTTTTTTTTAATTGTAAAATGTATTTCTAGCATTTAAAAAAAAATATATTAATTATTTTGGGTATTTTAGATCATTAGCTATTTCATATATCTTCAAGATTACTTTGTCTATGAACTCTGAGCTCCAGATATGCAAAGTTTTCAAAAACATGGATGAGAATTCAGAAAGTTTAGCTATATCTTGATGTGAAGAATAATAGTGCACATGTGAACAGTTATTTGTTGGTTTTCTCCATATTTTGAATATATAATCATGGTTACCCTTAATAATTAAGACATTAAAAAGCAATGATTTATTTTATTCAAACTCAATAGTAAAATTTATAGAATGAGCTAGCCTATATAATTCAAGGAAATGGTTTATATCTATATTATTAGGCATTAGACACAAAACATAAACATATCTGTAGCAATTAGGTCTATTGGGAGGATTTTGTTTAGCAGTCTTGCTTCAAAATATTCCATGTACAAATTGCTAAGGACAGGTGAGAGAGGATTTCCGATTGCCATACCAAAATTCTGAGTAAAACTCCCCATTAAACACAAACTTTGTATTGTTTCATATTGTGATATAGTAGTAGAGAAAGTCCCTGTATGGCTCATCTCCAAGTGGCTCATAATGCACCCCCCTCAAAAATTTTGAGTGGGCCTCCCCCCCTTTTTTTTACCTCCCCATTTTTTTGAGAACGTCCCCTCTTCACCCCTCCCCTTTTTCGAGAACCCCCTCCTCACACCCCTTTTTTACCCCATCCCCTTCTCATTCTCTTGGATCGCCCCCACTCCTCGATTTTTGTTCGAATTTCATAATTTTTGAAAGTCTCTCTATGGGGCATGGTAAGGTTCCCTTGACTTCACCCCCCTCCCTATCCTTTAAGGACCAAATTTACTGACTTTTCGAGAATATTGCTTGATTTTAGAGGGCTGCCCATTTTTCAATTTTATTTTTTGTATTGAAGTTATATCTTGGAGGATGCTTCGTCTTCCTTAGATTTATCTCCCGGATCTCAACTGCCATATCCAATCAAGGTAAAAAAATTAGACTTAATACTGACTCATTCATAAGGGCATTTTTATCTCCTGGATCTCAGCTAAACACCATTATGTTATTAGCTTCAATCAAGAAGTAAGCATATTCAATCAAGAGGTAAGTGGTTTCCCACCTTTTAGAGTTCCTGGTAAGGTTTTTACCACCAAATGGTATGTATACCTTGGATAACACAATTTTTTCTACTTTAATATGTTATAAATCAGAGGTGAATCACTACACAATTTTTTTTTCAACATTTATTTGTTACACACAATTTTTGGTAATACAACAATTTTTTCTCAAGTGATTAATTAAACATTTTTTCATTATTTATTAAAATTTTCCACTCTTTCATTAATAACAAATACAACAAATTTCATATACAATTCATTTTTCCACTCTTTCATTAATAACAACAAATACAACAAATTTCATACACATTTTCGATCATTCATTTCACTACATTTCATATACAACATAGGGGAAAACATTACACATTTTCTCTAGTTCAACAAAAAATACATGTCAATGAAACATTATGCATTTTCTGTAGTTCAGCCACAACATACACACACACACACACACACACACACACACACACACACACACACACACACACACATGAAAGCCCCCTTGGGGCCAGTGATCATATGGTTCTAAGTTTCGAATACATAGTAGAGTTACAAGTGGAGGGGGAAGCAGGAAGGGCTGCATGAATGAAGCCAAACTACAAGAAAGGTGACTATGTGGGCATGAAGAACTTCCTGCACGGAGTTCAGTGGGACGGAGAGATGGCAGGGAAGTCAGTAAACGAGATGATGGAATATATAACAACAATTTGCAAGGAAGCTGAGGAGAAGTTTATACCCAAGGGTAACAGGAGAAGCGAAAAAGACAGGATGAGCCCATGGTTCACCCAAAGGTGCAGGGAAGCAAAAACCAAGTGTACAAGGGAATGGAAGAGGTACAGAAAGCAAAGAACCCAGGAGAATAAGGAGAGCAGTCGTAGAGCCAGAAATGAATATGCACAGATCAGAAGGGAGGCCCAAAGACAGTACGAGAATGACATAGCAGCGAAAGCCAAATCTGACCCAAAGCTGCTGTACAGTACATCAGGAGGAGGACAACAGTCAAGGACCAGGTGATCAGGCTGAGGAAGGAAGGAGGGGAGGTCACAAGAAATGACCGCGAAGTGTGTGAGGAGCTCAACATGAGATTCAAAGAGGTGTTCACAGAGGAGATAGAAGGGCCTCCAGAAAGGAGGAGAGGTAGGGTACACCATCAAGTGCTGGACACAATACACACAACTGAGGAGGAAGTGAAGAGGCTACTAAGCGAGCTAGATACCTCAAAGGCGATGGGGCCGGATAACATCTCTCCATGGGTCCTGAGAGAGGGAGCAGAGGACCTATGTGTACCCCTAACAACGATCTTCAACACATCTATCGAAACAGGGCAACTACCTGAGGTATGGAAGACAACAAATGTAGTTCCAATTTTTAAAAAAGGAGACAGGAACGTAGCACTAAACTACAGACCAGTGTCACTGACATGTATAGTATGCAAGGTCATGGAGAAGAGTGGTTGAGCACCTAGAAAGGAATGAGCTTATCAACGATGGCCAACACGGTTTCAGGGACGGGAAATCATGTGTCACAAACCTACTGGAGTTCTACGACAGGGTGACAGCAATAAGACAAGAGAGAGAGGAGTGGGTAGATTGCATATTCTTGGATTGCAAGAAGGCGTTTGACACAGTTACACACAAGAGATTAGTGCAGAAGCTGGAGGACCAGGCAGAGGTAACAGGGAAGGCACTTCAATGGATCAGGGAATACCTATCAGGAAGACAGCAGCGAGTCATGGTACGTGGCGAGGTGTCAGAGTGGGCGCCGGTGACGAGTGGGGTTCCACAGGGGTCAATCCTGGGACCAGTGCTGTTTCTGATATTTGTGAACGACATGACGGAAGGAATAGACTCCGAAGTGTCCCTGTTTGCAGATGATGTGAAGTTGATGAGAAGAATTCAATCGGACGAGGACCACGCAGAACTACAAAGGGATCTGGACAGGCTGCAAGCCTAGTCCAGCAACTGGCTCCTGGAGTTCAACCCCACCAAGTGCAAAGTCATGAAGATTGGGGAAGGGCAAAGAAGACCGCAGACGGAGTACAGGCTAGGGGGCCAGAGACTGCAAACCTCAGTCAAGCAAAAAGATCTTGGGGTGAGTATAACACCAGGTACATCTCCTGAGGCGCACATCAACCAAATAACTGCTGCAGCATACGGGCGCCTAGCAAACCTAAGAACAGCATTCCGACATCTTAATAAAGAATCGTTCAGGACCCTGTATACTGTGTACGTTAGGCCCATACTGGAGTATGCAGCACCAGTTTGGAACCCACATTTATCCAAGCACGTAAAGAAACTAGAGAAAGTGCAAAGGTTTGCAACATGACTAGTCCCGGAGCTAAGGGGTATGTCCTACGAGGAGAGGTTAAGGGAAATCGACCTGACGACACTGGAGGACAGGAGAGATAGGGGGGATATGATAACAACATATAAGATACTGAGAGGAATTGACAAAGTTGACAGAGACAGAATGTTCCAGAGATGGGACACAGCAACAAGGGGACACAGTTGGAAGCTGAAGACTCAGATGAATCACAGAGATGTTAGGAAGTATTTCTTCAGTCACAGAGTGGTCGGGAAGGGGAATAGTTTAGGAAGCGATGTAGTCGAGGCAGGCTCAATACATAGCTTTAAGCAGAGGTATGATAAAGCTCATGACGCAGGGAGAGTGATCCAGTAGCGGCCAGTGAAGAGGGGGCCAGGAGCTATGAATCGACCCCTGCAACCACAACTAGGTGAGTACACACATACACACACACATATCAAGGCGAGACAAGACAACAAATTCTAAAGTCACAATTTCACTATTGTACCATGTACAAGCCCCAACACCTCACACTCCTTTCCCTGGATCTCCCCCGAACCTCACTCTCCCCCTTTCACCTCACACGCTACAACCCAACGATAATTAACCCAGGATAACACTAATTTTCCGCACTTCGTTTTTAACTCTACATATACTTTTCATTTTGTTTACATATAACATTCACACATTAGCTACTCATTTTTCACTCATAACCCACAACATTTCACATTACCAACTCATTATTACAAATCACACATACACACCTACACCCGTATATATCCTGATTTCATTACACAATACTCATTTCATATACAACATAAGGAAAACATTGAACATTTTCTCTAGTTCAACAAAAAGTTCTTCAATTTCGCGAATACGACACAAAGATTCTCTAGTTCAACTACACACACACACACACACACATACACACATACATCAAGGCGAGACAAGACAACAAATTCCTAAGTCACAAATTCACTATTGTCCTATACACAAGCCCCAACACCTCACACTCCTTCCCCGGGACCTCCCCTTCACCTCCCTCCCTTTCATATATCTCCCCCTTCACCTCGCCTCACTCACTCACGCTACAACCCAACGATACTTAACCCAGGATAACACAAATTTTCCACACTTTGTTTTAACTCTACATACCCTTTTCATTTTTGTTTACTTATAACATTCACATGTTTCTCTTTCGAAAATCAACTCTTTCAGCAAACTTTCGGACTACCCATGGGATCGCCACTTAGTGCCGTCCTTGCGAACCTATATATGGAACATCTGGAAGCCGAGCGTTTTTCCACTATTATTCCCTCTTCTGTCACCTGGCTCCGTTATGTTGACGACATTCTCATCATAACTCCCAGACGCTTCAACGTTCAAGCTCTCCAACACAAGCTCAACCAGGTCGAGCCATCAATCCAGTTCACACAGAAGAAATCGACAACACTCTTCCTTTCCTTGATGTTCTTCTCTGCAAAGCTGACCATGAACTTCGTTTTAAAGTCTATCGAAAACCTACCAACCAACACGATCTTCACTTCTACTCTCACCACGACACCAAAACTAAACGTGGTGTAATTATAGGCTTTTTCCTGCGCGCACTCAGAATCTGCAGCAGTGAGTTCCTTGAGGAAGAATGCTCCCTTATTAAGCAAGTTTTTTCTAAGCTTCACTATCCTCGTCACTTTATTAGAGACTGCAGACGACGGGCATTAAACATCTTCAACACACCCAGAGAAGACACTGCTGAGAAGAGATACATAGTCCTCCCACCAACTCCATTGCCAAACACATTTCCAACATTTTTTCCAATACGTCATTACGAGTATCCACCTCCACATCCACCACCATCAAGGACATTACCAGTAACAGACAGGACAAGCTTCAATCCACTGCAGGGGTATACACAATCCCTTGTAATGACTGCAGCAAATTATACGTCGGCGAAACATCCAGAGACCTCCAAACACGCATTTCAGAACACCAGTACGCAGGCAGATCTGACGACTCAAGAAATGCGTGTGTTCAACACCGAAATTCACACAACCATTTAATCAACTACAGAAACACAAGACTCATCGCCAGAGAAGTCAACACTCAATACCGAAGAATCCTGGAATCATCACTTATCTGTATATCCAACAACTTCAACCAGAACAACGGCTTCTACAACATAGCTGAACCTATTGCCAAGAAACTTCTTCATCGCTATCCCACATAGAACTTAAGAATGGAACACTGCAGGTCTACCCATATACTTACCTTTGATATACCTTTGAAGAGTTTCGAGAGTATCTACTCTCTGAGCCCGGCCATGGGCCAGGCTCGTCTGGTGCTTGCCTGGTCAACCAGGCTGTTGCTGCTGGAGGCCCGCTGCCCCACATATCCATCACAGCCTGGTTGATCTGGCACCCGATGAAGATACTTGTCCAGTTTCCTCTTGAAGGCTTCTACACTGGTTCCAGCGATGTTTCGGATATCTTCTGGTAAGATGTTGAATAGTCTGGGACCCCGGATGTTAATACAGTGCTCCCGTATTGTCCCCACCGCACCCCTGCTCCTCACTGGGTTTATTTTACACTTTCTCCCATATCTCTCACTCCAGTATGTTGTTATGGCAGTGTGCAGATTTGGGACCAGGCCCTCAAGTACTTTCCAAGTGTATATTATCATGTACTCTCTCTCCTCCGCTCCAATGAGTACATGTTCAAGACTTGAAGGCGTTCCCAATAATTTAGATGTTTCAATGGCTCAATGTGAGCCGTAAACGATCTCTGAATTTGTTCCAGCTCTGATATTTTCCTGCCCTGAACGGGGCCGTCAGCACTGAGCAGTATTCTAAGTGGGGAGCACTAGCGATTTGAATAGTGTCACCATCGGCATTATTTCCCTTGTTTTGAAAGTTCTCAATACCCACCCCGTCATCTTCCTGGCTGTTGTGATCTTTGTCTTGTTATGGTCTTTAAAAGACAGATCAGCAGACATAATTATTCCCAAGTCCTTAACGTGTTCCTTTCGTTCTATGTGGTGACCCTCTTGCGTTTTGTATATAGTGTTCCTTTTGAGTTCTTCATTTTTTCCATACCTAAGCAGCTGAAACTTATCACCATTGAACGTCATGTTCTCCACTGCCCATTGGAAGACCCTGCTTATGTCCTCCTGTAATTTTTCAGTGTCTTCTACCGTAGTGACTTGTCCAATCTCTTTTTAAGTTACCCAAGGTTTTAAACTATCACCCAGCATTCTCCACCTTACCCAGCATTCTCCACCTGACTAAATCCTATAAATACTCGTGTATCTTTTATCCAGGTAGATCTGTTTGTGACTCGATAAAGCCCACTGCATTGGCGAAACGTTGTCAATAAAGGATCACATTATACTGCTCATGTGTTTATTTTTCCACGTGGAATGGGTGTTCGTGTAGTGGTGGTTCTGAGGTAGACAGGCAGTGGTTGTCGACGTCCTCTCTGGAAGAAGTAGGTAATCTTTGATTTGTTGGCATTTGTTTTAATGCGCCAAAGGATCTCCCAGGCACTGATCCTGTCTACCTCTCGTCGTTCAAACGTCTTGCCGAGGGTTTCAAGAAGGCTAATGGGTCTGTAGTTCTTCAGGTCAGTTGAGTCCTTGTTTGGTTTGGGAATGAGAGTGGCTATAGCAGATTTGAAAAGGGGAGGAAAGTAGCCAGATGCAAGGCAGGCATTGTAGAGGTTAGTAAGAGCGGAAATAACAGAGTCAGGGTGGTGACGGAGAATGTGGTGAGAGAGACTAGAGGCTCCTGGTACTTTGGGAGGAAGCTTCAGGATTAGCGATTTGACAATCGGTTGGGAGAAAGGAGTGTTAAGAATATGGGTGAAGGTGAGAGAGGAGAGCTGTATGATAGGGTCAGGACAGGTGTCTGTGTGGAGACCCAGTGTTCTACGCCTTGTGAATGTTGTATTGCAGCTGGGTCAGGAGGGTGAGGGTGGAAAATGTCTTCCCATATGTGTTTGAAGGCATGTGCTGCTTGTGTGGGGTCTGTAATGTTTATGTTGCTGTGTGTTATGTGTCGGAAGTGTGTTGTTTCTGGGACTCCAGTAACCATCTGGATGAAAGCCCAGAATTTACTGGGGTTCCGTATGCGGTGTGAGTCAGCAGCTTGGATGAGGGATAGCAGTGTTTGGCATGGTCATCATCCAAGTTGCGGATGATGTTGTTTCTCAGGAAGGTGATGTCTCTACTGACCTGTGCATCTCTGTGGTGGTTGGTGGCAAAGCGGTGACGGTAATATAGGAGAAGGCGTTTTGTCCTTGTATTATTATTATAATTATTATAATCAAATAGAAGCGCTAAACCACAGGGTTTGTCCTTGTAGAAGGACGAAAGGAGTATCTGGTAGTGTACTACTTTTTGGGGATTGAGTTTTCGCCAGCTTGAGTTATAGCGTTTTGTATAAGATTTATTTGTGTGTCAATGTCTGATGTAGGTTTGTTGTCAAAGTTATGTGAGAGGTTAGTATTGTTTAGATGTTGTTTGAAGGAGTCCCAGTTTGCCCTTGAGAAGGAAGGTATATGTCTAGAAGGAATGAGAATAGGGTTTGCAGAGATGTGAAGGGTGATAGGTATGTGGTCCGAGCCAGAGAGTGGTCCTGGTGAAATGTGGTGATGAAGGTAGAGGCTCTGTTTGTAATGATAATATCTGGTTTTCCCTGGTCTATAGGACTGAAGAAAGTGTTGAAGTGTGGGCCAAGGTGTATGAGGTGTATTTGTGTGATTGTTTCAGTTGATTCCCATGAATGTTAGTGAATGTGTCGTGGAAGTCTATGTTTTGCGTTTAGGTCTACAAGAAGATAGACAGGAATGTTAGAATGATTGAAGAGGAGGTTTAAGTCTGTGATGTTAATATTGGAGTTGGGTCGAGCATAAGTAGTGTAGAGAATAATGGGGCCATGGAGAGTGAAGACTTCTACTGCCAGGCTGTGGGGGCAGGTGAACAGTACTATTCGACATGACTTCCTAAACATCCCCTTCACTGAAATGATTACGCTCTCAGGTACCCTTTTATAATCCTCGATATAAGTTGCCAATTACTCATTTTCTAAATTCAACATAAGATCTATCACTCATTGAGATCATCGATTGACATTTTTAATTATACAAAACATACATTACATGGGATTTCTTCAAAAGCATATATATTATTCCATCATGTATTTCAATTAATATGATTAGTCATCCATTGTTAATAAACCTTATTTATAGTAAAATAAATATTCAGATTATATTTTGTGGCAACACTTGTCACATACCTATGACGTCACGCTCAACCAAACAGGATTGAGCAGGTAAACCTAGTTGATGTGGCGTAACGGGTGTGCTCATACATATTGCGTCATGTTTCTACAACCTCCAGGTCCCAGGTATGGGGGTGTCCCCTTCATGGGTTTCACATTACCAACTCTATTCAACAACTTTTCACTTCTATACTTTCTTTTAAAATATTTACAATACCTTTAATTTCATTAAAATTTGCGCACACACTCACACACGTATGAAAGGCCTCTTGGTTCTGTGTTTTGATTATATAGTTGAGCTACAAGTGGAGAGGGGAGCAGAAATAGGAAGGGAGAAACGAAACTACAAAAGGGGGGACTACACAGGCATGAGGAACTTCCTACAAGACGTTCAGTGGGAAAGAGAATTGGCAGGAAAACCAGTAAAAGAAATGATGGAATGTGACAACCAAATGCAAAGAGGCAGAGGAGAGGTTTGTCCCCAAGGGACACAGAAGTAATGGGAAGACCAGAACGAGTCCTTGGTTCACCCAAAGGTGTAGGGAGGCAAAAACTAAGTGTAATAGAGAATGGAAAAAGTACAGAAGACAAAGGACCCAGGAAAATAAAGAGATTAGCCGAAGAGCCAGAAACAAATATGCACAGGTAAGAAGGGAGGCTCAGCGACAATACGAAAATGATATAGCATCAAAAGTCAAGTTTGACCCAAAGCTGTTGTACAGCCACATCAGGAGGAAAACAACAGTCAAGGACCAGGTAATCAGGCTGAGGAAGGAAGGTGGGGAGTTCACAAGAAACGACCAAGAGGTATATGAAGAGCTCAACATGAGATTTAAAGAAGTATTTACAGAGGAGACAGGAAGAACTCCAGGAATTCAGAATAGGGAGGTATACCAACAAGTGCTGGATGAAATACACACAACCGAGGAGGAGGTGAAGAAGCTGCTATGTGAACTCGATACCTCAAAAGCGGTGGGACCTGACAACATTTCGCCGTGGGTCCTTAGAGAGGGAGCAGAGATGTTAAGTGTGCCACTAACAAAAATCTTCAACACATCCATTGAAACTGGGCAACTATCTGAGGTGTGGAAGATGGCAAATGTAGTCCCAGTTTTTAAGAAAGGAGACAGACACGAAGCATTAAACTACAGACCTGTGTCACTGACATGTATAGTATGCAAAGTCATGGAGAAGATTATCAGGAGAGTGGTGGAGCACCTAGAAAGACACAAGCTTATAAACGACAACCAGCACGGTTTCAGGGAAGGAAAATCCTGTTTGACAAACCTACTGGAGTTTTATGACAAGGTAACAGAAGTAAGACACGAGAGGGGTGGATAGACTGCATTTTCTTGGACTTCAAGAAGGCGTTCGACACAGTTCCTCACAAGAGGTTAATGCAAAAGCTAGAGGATCAGGCACACGTAACAGGAAAGGCACTGCAATGGATCAGAGAATATCTGACAGGGAGGCAACAACGAGTCATGGTACGTGACGAGGTGTCAGAGTGGGCTCCTGTGACGAGTGGGGTTCCACAAGGGTCAGTCCTAGGACCTGTACTGTTTTTGTTATATGTGAATGACATAACGGAAGGGATAGACTCAGAAGTGTCCCTGGTTGCAGATGATGTGAAGTTAATGAGAAGAATTAAATCAGTCGAGGATCAGGCAGGACTACAAAGAGACCTAGACAGGCTACAAGCCTGGTCCAGTAAATGGCTTCTTGAATTTAACCCTGCCAAATGTAAAGTCATGAAGATCGGGGAAGTGCAAAGAAGACCGCAGACAGAGTATAATCTAGGTGGCCAAAGACTGCAAACCTCACTCGAGGAAAAAGATCTTGGGGGTGAGTATAATACCAAGCACATCTCCTGAGGCACACATTAATCAGATAACTGCTGCAGCATACGGGCTGCTGGCAAACCTAAGAATAGCATTCCAATACCTCACTAAGGAATCATTCAAGACTCTGTACACCATATACGTCAGGCCCATACTGGAGTATGCAGCACCAGTTTGGAACCCACACCTAGTCAAGCACGTCAAGAAATTAGAGAAAGTGCAAAGGTTTGCAACAAGACTAGTCTAAGAGCTAAGGGGATTGTCCTACGAAGAAAGGTTAAGGGAAATCGGCCTGACGACACTAGAGGACATTAGGGTTAGGGGAGACATGATAACGACATATAAAATACTGCGAGGAATAGATAAAGTGGACAGAGAAGATGTTCCAGAGAGGGGACACAGAAACAAGGGGTCACAATTGGAAGTTGAAGACTCCTATGAGTCAAAGGGATGTTAGGAAGTATTTCTTCAGTCATAGAGTTGTCAGGAAGTGGAATAGCCTAGAAAGTGACGTAGTGGAGGCAGGAACCATACATAGTTTTAAGACGAGGTTTGATAAAGCTCATGGAGCAGGGAGAGAGAGGACCTAGTAGCAATCAGTGAAGAGGCGGGGCCAGGAGCTATGATTCGACCCCTGCAACCACAAATAGGTGAGTACACACACACACACACATTTCTCAATAACTGTTAAGAAATATTCCCACAACCCTTAGCAACTCCAGAACACATCCCAGATTACATTCAACATCTCCAAAATACTCTGACACCACTGAATACTACCAATACACCACAGAATATTCTCAAAAACACCACTGAATACTCCCAAAAACACCACTGAATACTCCCAAAACACCATTGAATACAATAAAAACTCCATTGAATACTACCAAAAACACCATTGAATACTACCAAAAACACCATTGAATACTACCAAAACATCATTGAATATTACCAAAACACCACTGAATACTAACAAAACACCATTGAATATTCCCAAAAACACCATTGATTACTCCAAAAAAACACCAATGATTATTAATAAAAACACCATTGAATACTCCCAAAAACACCAAACACCATTGGATACTACCAAAACACCATTGAATACTACCAAAAAACACCAATGAATACTCCCAAAAACACCACTGAATACTCCCAAAAACACCATTGAATATCAAAAACAATATTAAATGCTACCAAAACACCATTGAAGACACCCAAAACACAATTGTACACTACCAAAACACCATTGATTACTCCCAAAACACCATTGAATACAATAAAAACTCCATTGAATACTACCAAAAACACCATTGAATACTACCAAAACACCATTGAATATTACCAAAACACCACTGAATACTAACAAAACACCAATGAATACTAACAAAACACCATTGATTGCTCCCAAATCACCATTGAATACTACCAAAACACCATTGATTACTTCAAAAAACACCATTGAACACTCCCAAAAACACCATTGAACACTCCTAAAAGACACCATTGAATACTCCCAAAACACGATTGAACACTACCAAAAACACCATTGAATACTCCCCAAAACACCATTGAATACTCCCAAAACACCATTGAATACTCCCAAAACACCATTGAATACTCCCAAAACACCATTGAACACTACCAAAAACACCATTGAACACTACCAAAAACACCATTGAACACTACCAAAAACACCATTGAATACTCTTAAAACACCATTGAATACTACCAAAAAAACCCATTAAACACCACCAAAACACCATTGAATACTACCAAAACTCCGTTGAACACCACCAAAACTCCGTTGAACACCACCAAAACACCATTGAATACTACCAAAACACAATTGAACACCACCAAAACACCATTGAACAACAAAACACCATTGAATACTACCAAAACACCATCTATTTCCCCCAAATAACATTTAACCTAACCTTCAAAACACACTCATACATTTGAACGCCTTCAAAAACACCCCTAAAACAGTATTGAATACTACCAAATCACCATTGATTACCTCCAATCCACGACATTGAATACTCCCAAAACACCATTGAATACTCCCAAATAACATTTAACATTTCAGTGAGGAACCTCTGATGGTGTGGGCTCCTCAAAGGCAAATTAGGGGACAGTGGTGATGGTGAGAGGAGACAGTGAGGGTGATGAGAAGAGACAGTGGTGGTGTGTGAGAGGAGACAGTGGTGGTGTGTGAGAGGAGACAGTGGTGGTGGTGAGAGGAGACAGTGGTGGTGGTGAGAGGAGACAGTGGTGGTGGTGAGAGGAGACAGTGGTGGTGGTGAGAGGAGACAGTGGTGGTGGTGAGAGGAGACAGTGGTGGTGGTGAGAGGAGACAGTGGTGGTGGTGAGAGGAGACAGTGGTGGTGGTGAGAGGAGACAGTGGTGGTGGTGAGAGGAGACAGTGGTGGTGGTGAAGGAGACAGTGGTGGTGGTGAGAGGAGACAGTGGTGGTGGTGAGAGGAGACAGTGGTGGTGGTGAGAGGAGACAGTGGTGGTGGTGAGAGGAGACAGTGGTGGTGGTGAGAGGAGACAGTGGTGGTGGTGAGAGGAGACAGTGGTGGTGGTGAGAGGAGACAGTGGTGGTGGTGAGAGGAGACAGTGGTGGTGGTGAGAGGAGACAGTGGTGGTGGTGAGAGGAGACAGTGGTGGTGGTGAGAGGAGACAGTGGTGGTGGTGAGAGGAGACAGTGGTGGTGGTGAGAGGAGACAGTGGTGTGGTGAGAGGAGACAGTGGTGGTGGTGAGAGGAGACAGTGGTGGTGGTGAGAGGAGACAGTGGTGGTGGTGAGAGGAGACAGTGGTGGTGGTGGTGAGAGGAGACAGTGGTGGTGGTGGTGAGAGGAGACAGTGGTGGTGGTGGTGAGAGGAGACAGTGGTGGTGGTGGTGAGAGGAGACAGTGGTGGTGTGTGAGAGGAGACAATGGTGGTGGTGGTGAGAGGAGACAATGGTGGTGGTGGTGAGAGGAGACAGTGGTGGTGTGTGAGAGGAGACAGTATTGGTGGTTAGAGGAGACAGTATTGGTGGTAGAGGAGACAGTGGTGGTGTGAGAGGAGACATGGTGGTGGTGAGGAGGAGACAGATGGTGGTGGTTGAGAGGAGACAGTGGTGGTGTGTGAGAGGAGACAGTATTGGTGGTTAGAGGAGACAGTATTGGTGGTTAGAGGAGACACTAGTGGTGGTGAGAGAGACACTGTTGGTGGTGAGAGGAGACAGTGGTGGTGGTGGTTAGAGGAAACAGTGATGGTGGTGAGAGGAAACAGTGATGGTGGTGAGAGGAAACAGTGATGGTGGTGAGAGGAAACAGTGATGGTGGTGAGAGGAAACAGTGATGGTGGTGAGAGGAAACAGTGATGGTGGTGAAAGGAGACAGTGGTGGTGGTGAGAGGAGACAGTGGTGGTGGTGAGAGGAGACTGTGGTGGTGGTGAGAAGTGACAGTGGTGGTGTGTGAGAGGAGACAGTGGTGGTGTGTGAGAGGAGACAGTGGTGGTGGTGAGAGGAGACACTGGTGGTGATGAGAGGAGACACGTTGGTGGTGTGTGAGAGGAGACATGGTGGTGTGTGAGAGGAGACAGTGGTGGTGGTGAGAGGAGACACTGGTGGTGGTGAGAGGAGACACTGGTGGTGGTGAGAGGAGACACTGGTGGTGGTGAGAGGAGACACTGGTGGTGGTGAGAGGAGACACTGGTGGTGGTGAGAGGAGACAGTGGTGGTGGTGAGAGGAGACAGTGGTGGTGGTGAGAGGAGACAGTGGTGGTGGTGAGAGGAGACATGGTGGTGGTGAGAGGAGACAGTGGTGGTGGTGAGAGGAGACATGGTGGTGGTGAGAGGAGACAGTGGTGGTGGTGAGAGGAGACAGTGGTGGTGGTGAGAGGAGACAGTGGTAGTGGTGAGAGGAGACAGTGGTGGTGGTGAGAGGAGACAGTGGTGGTGAGAGGAGACAGTGGTGGTGGTGAGAGGAGACAGTGGTGGTGGTGAGAGGAGACAGTGGTGGTGGTGAGAGGAGACAGTGGTGGTGGTGAGAGGAGACAGTGGTGGTGGTGAGAGGAGACAGTGGTGGTGGTGAGAGGAGACAGTGGTAGTGGTGAGAGGAGACAGTGGTAGTGGTGAGAGGAGACAGTGGTGGTGAGAGGAGACAGTGGTGGTGAGAGGAGACAGTGGTGGTGGTGAGAGGAGACAGTGGTGGTGGTGAGAGGAGACAGTGGTGGTGGTGGTGAGAGGAGACAGTGGTGGTGGTGGTGAGAGGAGACAGTGGTGGTGGTGGTGAGAGGAGACAGTGGTGGTGGTGGTGAGAGGAGACAGTGGTGGTGGTGAGAGGAAACAGTGATGGTGGTTAGAGGAGACAGTGGTGGTGTGTGAGAGGAGACAATGGTTGTGGTGAGAGGAGACAATGGTTGTGGTGAGAGGAGACAATGGTGGTGGTGGTGAGAGGAGACAGTGGTGGTGTGTGAGAGGAGACAGTATTGGTGGTTAGAGGTATTACAAATAAAGAAGCATTTGTAATAAACGACTGTTTGGGATACTTAGTAAAATCTCATTTTTCAGATTTTTATTATATTAAATATATATTATTAATATAAAAGCATATAATCTGAAATAAAAACATAATCTAATAATCTGTGTAAAAACCTATTTACACAAAATCACAGTACAAGATAAAAGTCACAAGTAAAATCAAGTATTCGGTGTAGTGTCAAGTCGCTGCCATCTTCTAGTGTCACGCAGGACACTACCACACCTTGTCATGATACTTCTTTGTCTTATGGCACGCCTTCTCACGGGGTTCCCTGACACCCGTTCTCTGTGTCACTGACACGCCCCGTGTCACCGACACGCCTTCTCTTCTGTGTCACACGACACCCTTCTCTCTGTGCCCATAAGACACCTTCCTTGCATCATGAACCCATCTCTAATAAAACCTTTTCACCGCGTTATGACACACATCAAATACACGACTCAACCTGTGTCGTGCCATCGTCACAAACTCTGACTGACTACACCACTAAATACCTGACACCACATAGTGATCACACAAGACACCACCTGTTACCAGTGTCACACAAGACACCACCTGTTACCAGTGTCACACAAGACACCACCTGTTACCAGTGTCACACAAGACACCTACCGTTACCAGTGTCACACAAGACACCACCCGTTACCAGTGTCACACAAGACACCACCCGTTACCAGTGTCACACAAGACACCACCTGTTACCAGTGTCACACAAGACACCACCTGTTACCAGTGTCACACAAGACACCACCTGTTACCAGTGTCACACAAGACACCACCTGTTACCAGTGTCACACAAGACACCACCTGTTACCAGTGTCACACAAGACACCACCTGTTACCAGTGTCACACAAGACACCACCTGTTACCAGTGTCACACAAGACACCACCTGTTACCAGTGTCACACAAGACACCACGCCTGTGTTACCAGTGTCACACACTTTCAGGTACATAAGTTCAGGTACAACAGTCCATTTTCAGGTACATAGTCTCAGGAACACAGTCGGTACGGTGAATAAGCCAGTAGATAGTCTAAGGCCGTCACCAGCACGAAGAGTCAATCTCCAGGTCTGTCTGTTGAACACTCCCAGGTGTATCAGGGAGCTAGTGAACTCTCCAGTGTTGTATAGGGGAGAGTCTCGCTGACACTCTCCAGCAGTGTATATGGGAGAGTCTCGTACACTCCCTAGGTGTATCAGGGAGCTGGTGAACTCTCCAGTGTTGTATATGGGAGTCTCGTTAGCACTGTAGACCTGTGGTGGTGGTGAGAGGAGACACTGGTGGTGGTGAGAGGAGACACTGGTGGTGATGAGAGGAGACACTGGTGGTGATGAGAGGAGACACTGGTGGTGATGAGAGGAGACACTGGTGGTGGTGAGAGGAGACACTGGTGGTGGTGGTGAGAGGAGACATTGGTGGTGGTGAGAGGAGACACTGGTGGTGATGAGAGGAGACACTGGTGGTGGTGAGAGGAGACTCTGGTGGTGGTGAGAGGAGACACTGGTGGTGGTGGTGAGAGGAGACACTGGTGGTGGTGGTGAGAGGAGACATTGGTGGTGGTGAGAGGAGACACTGGTGGTGATGAGAGGAGACACTGGTGGTGATGAGAGGAGACACTGGTGGTGGTGAGAGGAGACACTGGTGGTGGTGAGAGGAGACACTGGTGGTGGTGAGAGGAGACACTGGTGGTGGTGAGAGGAGACACTGGTGGTGGTGAGAGGAGACACTGGTGGTGGTGAGAGGAGACTCTGGTGGTGGTGAGAGGAGACACTGGTGGTGGTGGTGAGAGGAGACACTGGTGGTGGTGGTGAGAGGAGACACTGGTGGTGGTGGTGAGAGGAGACATTGGTGGTGGTGAGAGGAGACACTGGTGGTGGTGAGAGGAGACACTGGTGGTGGTGAGAGGAGACACTGGTGGTGGTGAGAGGAGACACTGGTGGTGGTGAGAGGAGACACTGGTGGTGGGGAGAGAGACACTGGTGGTGGTGAGAGAGACACTGGTGGTGGTGAGACAGTGGTGGTGGTGAGAGAGACACTGGTGGTAGTGAGAGACACACTGGTGGTGGTGAGAGTAGACACTGGTGGTGGTGAGAGTATACAGTGGTGGTGGTGAGAGTAGACAGTGGTGGTGGTGAGAGAAACTGGTAGTGGTGAGAGAGACACTGGTGGTGGTGAGAGGAGACAGTGGTGGTGGTGGTGAGAGGAGACAGTGGTGGTGGTGGTGAGAGGAGACAGTGGTGGTGGTGGTGGTGAGAGTTAGTTAGGTTATTATCTATGTCTTCTCCTACGTCAACAAACATTATTATTGTTGTGTCTGGTAAATTATTTTGTGTTGAGCTTCTCGTGTATTGTGTGGCAGACACTGTCCTAGTCCTCAGTGATGTGTGACAGACACTGTCCTAGTCCTCAGTGATGTGTGGCAGACACTGTCCTAGTCCTCAGTGATGTGTGGCAGACACTGTCCTAGTCCTCAGTGATGTGTGGCAGACAATGTCCTAGTCCTCAGTGATGTGTGACAGACACTGTCCTAGTCCTCAGTGATGTGTGGCAGACACTGTCCTAGTCCTCAGTGATGTGTGGCAGACACTGTCCTAGTCCTCAGTGATGTGTGGCAGACACTGTCCTAGTCCTCAGTGATGTATGGCAGACACTGTCCTAGTCCTCAGTGATGTGTGGTAGACACTGTCCTAGTCCTCAGTGATGTGTGGCAGACACTGTCGTAGTCCTCAGTGATGTGTGGCAGACACTGTCTTAGTCCTCAGTGATGTGTGGCAGACACTGTCATAGTCCTCAGTGATGTGTGGCAGACACTGTCATAGTCCTCAGTGATGTATGGCAGACACGGTCCTAGTCCTCAGTGATGTGTGAGAGACACTGTCCCAGTTCTCAGTGATGTGTGGTAGACACTGTCCCAGTACTCAGTGATGTGTGGCAGACATTATAACAGTCCTCAGTGACGTGTGGCAGACATTATAACAGTCCTCAGTGATGTATGACAGACACTGTCCTAGTCAGTGATGTGTGGAAGACACTGTCCTAGTCCTAAGTGATGTGTGACAGACATTATAACAGTCCTCAGTGATGTGTGGCAGACACTGTACCAGTCCTCAGTGATGTGTGGCAGACAATGTCCCAGTACTCAGTGATGTGTGACAGACACTGTCTCAGTCCTGAGTGATGTGTGGCAGACACTGTACCAGTCCTCAGTGATGTGTGACAGACACTGTCTCAATCCTCACTGGTGTGTGGCAGACACTCAGTCCTCACTGGTGTGTGGCAGACACTCAATCCTCACTGTGTGTGGCAGACGCTCAGTCCTCACTGGTGTGTGGCAGACACTCAGCTCATAGTCGTGTGTGGCAGACACTCAGCCCATAGTCGTGTGTGGCAGACACTGCGCCCATAGTCGTTTGTGGCAGACACTCAGCCCATAGTCGTGTGTGGCAGACACTCGGTCCATAGTCGTGTGTGGCAGACAGTCCTCACTGGTGTGTGGCAGACGCTCAGTCCTCACTGGTGTGTGGCAGACGCTCAGTCCTCACTGGTGTGTGGCAGACGCTCAGTCCTCACTGGTGTGTGACAGACGCTCAGTCCTCACTGGTGTGTGGCAGACGCTCAGTCCTCACTGGTGTGTGGCAGACGCTCAGTCCTCACTGGTGTGTGGCAGACGCTCAGTCCTCACTGGTGTGTGGCAGACACTCAGCTCATAGTCGTGTGTGGCAGACGCTCAGTCCTCACTGGTGTGTGGCAGACGCTCAGTCTTCACTGGTGTGTGGCAGACGCTCAGTCCTCACTGGTGTGTGGCAGACGCTCAGTCCTCACTGGTTTGTGGCAGACGCTCAGTCCTCACTGTTGTGTGGCAGACACTCAGTCGTGTGTGGCAGACACTCAGTCCTCACTGGTGTGTGGCAGACGCTCAGTCCTCACTGGTGTGTGGTAGACGCTCAGTCCTCACTGGTGTGTGGTAGACGCTCAGTCCTCACTGGTGTGTGGCAGACGCTCAGTCCTCACTGGTGTGTGGCAGACGCTCAGTCCTCACTGGTGTGTGGCAGACGCTCAGTCCTCACTGGTGTGTGGCAGACGCTCAGTCCTCACTGGTGTGTGGCAGACGCTCAGTCCTCACTGGTGTGTGGCAGACGCTCAGTCCTCACTGGTGTGTGGCAGACGCTCAGTCCTCACTGGTGTGTGGCAGACGCTCAGTCCTCACTGGTGTGTGGCAGACGCTCAGTCCTCACTGGTGTGTGGCAGACGATTCCTCAGCTCTTGGTGTGTGGCAGACGCTCAGTCTCATGGTGTGTGGCAGACGATCTCAGTCCTCACTGTGTGTGGCAGACGCTCAGTCCTCACTGGTGTGTGGCAGACGCTCAGTCCTCACTGGTGTGTGGCAGACGCTCAGTCCTCACTGGTGTGTGGCAGACGATTCCTCAGCTCTTGGTGTGTGGCAGACGATTCCTCAGCTCTTGGTGTGTGGCAGACGATTCCTCAGCTCTTGGTGTGTGGCAGACGATTCCTCGGCTCTTCGTGTGTGGCAGACGATTCCTCGGCTCTTCGTGTGTGGCAGACGATTCCTCGGCTCTTGGTGTGTGGCAGACGATTCCTCGGCTCTTGGTGTGTGGCAGACGATTCCTCAGCTCTTTGGTGTGTGGCAGACGATTCCTCAGCTCTTTGGTGTGTGGCAGACGATTCCTCAGCTCTTTGGTGTGGCAGACGATTCCTCAGCTCTTTGGTGTGGGGCAGACGATTCCTCAGCTCTTTGGTGTGTGGCAGACGATTCCTCAGCTCTTTGTGTGTGGCAGACGATTCCTCAGCTCTTGGTGTGTGGCAGACGATTCCTCAGCTCTTGGTGTGTGGCAGACGATTCCTCAGCTCTTGGTGTGTGGCAGACGATTCCTCAGCTCTTGGTGTGGGGCAGACAAAGACATAGATTACAACATCGTATCGTCTTAGGCTGACTGTATTTGTGTGTATGTCATTAGTGCAGTAGGTAACTGAGGCACAGTAACCTCAGCTCTGAGGTTAGTGCAGTAGGTAACTGAGACACAGTAACCTCAGCTCTGAGGTTAGTGCAGTAGGTAACTGAGACACAGTAACCTCAGCTCTGAGGTTAGTGCAGTAGGTAACTGAGGCACAGTAACCTCAGCTCTGAGGTTAGTGCAGTAGGTAACTGAGGCACAGTAACCTCAGCTCTGAGGTTAGTGCAGTAGGTAACTGAGACACAGTAACCTCAGCTCTGAGTTTAGTGCAGTAGGTAACTGAGACACAGTAACCTCAGCTCTGAGGTTAGTGCAGTGGAAACTGAGGCACAGTAACCTCAGCTCTGAGGTTAGTGCAGTGGAAACTGAGGCACAGTAACCTCAGCTCTGAGGTTAGTGCAGTGGTAACTGAGGCACAGTAACCTCAGCTCTGAGGTTAGTGCAGTAGTAACTGAGGCACAGTAACCTCAGCTCTGAGGTTAGTGCAGTGGTAACTGAGACACAGTAACCTCAGCCTGAGGTTAGTGCAGTGGAACTGAGGCACAGTAACCTCAGCTCTGAGGTTAGTGCAGTGGTAACTGAGGCACAGTAACCTCAGCCTGAGGTTAGTGCAGTAGTAACTGAGGCACAGTAACCTCAGCTCTGAGGTTAGTGCAGTGTAATGAGGCACAGTAACCTCAGCTCTGAGGTTAGTGCAGTAGTAACTGAGGCACAGTAACCTCAGCCTGAGGTTAGTGCAGTGGTAACTGAGGCACAGTAACCTCAGCTCTGAGGTTAGTGCAGTAGTAACTGAGGCACAGTAACCTCAGCTCTGAGGTTAGTGCAGTGGTAACTGAGGCACAGTAACCTCAGCTCTGAGGTTAGTGCAGTAGTAACTGAGGCACAGTAACCTCAGCTGAGGTTGTGCAGTGGCTGAGGCACAGTCCAGCTCTGAGTTAGTGCAGTAGTAACTGAGGCACAGTAACCTCAGCCTGAGGTTAGTGCAGTGGTAACTGAGGCACAGTAACCTCAGCCTGAGGTTAGTGCAGTGGTAACTGAGGCACAGTAACCTCAGCTCTGAGGTTAGTGCAGTGGTAACTGAGGCACAGTAACCTCAGCGCTGAGGTTAGTGCAGTGGTAACTGAGGCACAGTAACCTCAGCTCTGAGGTTAGTGCAGTGAGTAACTGATGCACAGTAACCTCAGCTCTGAGGTTAGTGCAGTGGTAACTGAGGCACAGTAACCTCAGCGCTGAGGTTAGTGCAGTGGTAACTGAGGCACAGTAACCTCAGCTCTGAGGTTAGTGCAGTAGTAACTGAGGCACAGTAACCTCAGCTCTGAGGTTAGTGCAGTAGTAACTGAGGCACAGTAACCTCAGCCTGAGGTTAGTGCAGTGGTAACTGAGGCACAGTAACCTCAGCCTGAGGTTAGTGCAGTGGTAACTGAGGCACAGTAACCTCAGCTCTGAGGTTAGTGCAGTAGTAACTGAGGCACAGTAACCTCAGCTGAGGTTAGTGCAGTAGTAACTGAGGCACAGTAACCTCAGCTCTGAGGTTAGTGCAGTGGTAACTGAGGCACAGTAACCTCAGCTTGAGGTTAGTAGTCTGAGGCACAGTAACCTCAGCCTGAGGTTAGTGCAGTGTAACTGAGGCACAGTAACCTCAGCTCTGAGGTTAGTGCAGTGGTAACTGAGGCACAGTAACCTCAGCCTGAGGTATGAGGCTGCCAGCTGAATGTAACTGAGCACAGTAACCTCAGCTCTGAGGTTAGTGCAGTAGTAACTGAGGCACAGTAACCTCAGCGCTGAGGTTAGTGCAGTGGTAACTGAGGCACAGTAACCTCAGCTCTGAGATTAGTGCAGTAGTAACTGAGGCACAGTAACCTCAGCTCTGAGGTTAGTGCAGTAGTAACTGAGGCACAGTAACCTCAGCTCTAAGGTTAGTGCAGTAGTAACTGAGGCACAGTAACCTCAGCTCTGAGGTTAGTGCAGTGGTAACTGAGGCACAGTAACCTCAGCGCTGAGGTAACTGAGGCACAGTAACCTCAGCGCTGAGGTTAGTGCAGTGGTAACTGAGGCACAGTAACCTCAGCCTGAGGAGCAGTAACTGAGGCACAGTAACCTCAGCCTGAGGTTAGTGCAGTGGTAACTGAGGCACAGTAACCTCAGCTCTGAGGTTAGTGCAGTGGTAACTGAGGCACAGTAACCTCAGCTCTGAGGTTAGTGCAGTGGTAACTGAGGCACAGTAACCTCAGCTCTGAGGTTAGTGCAGTGGTAACTGAGGCACAGTAACCTCAGCTCTGAGGTTAGTGCAGTGGTAACTGAGGCACAGTAACCTCAGCTCTGAGGTTAGTGCAGTAGTAACTGAGGCACAGTAACCTCAGCGCTGAGGTTAGTGCAGTGGTAACTGAGGCACAGTAACCTCAGCTCTGAGGTTAGTGCAGTGGTAACTGAGGCACAGTAACCTCAGCGCTGAGGTTAGTGCAGTAGGTAATTGAGCACAGTAACCTCAGCGCTGAGGTTAGTGCAGTAGTAACTGAGGCACAGTAACCTCAGCGCTGAGGTTAGTGCAGTAGTAACTGAGGCACAGTAACCTCTGCTCTGAGGTTAGTGCAGTGGTAACTGAGGCACAGTAACCTCAGCGCTGAGGTTAGTGCAGTAGGTAACTGAGGCACAGTAACCTCAGCTCTGAGGTTAGTGCAGTAGGTAACTGAGGCACAGTAACCTCAGCTCTGAGGTTAGTGCAGTGGTAACTGAGTATTACGATATTCTTAATTTATAACAGGCGATGTCAGTCTAGGGGAAGAATGTTTTCTCGAGTAATATCATAATAAGAATATGATTTATATCAATATATATGAGGATATGATTTATATCAATGAGGAGATCGAAAACACTTTGCTAAAATATTATTTTAATATAACGTAAACCACGTTATTTAGTTAAGGTAGTTCTTGTGTACCTTTTTCTTATATATATTGTATATACTTAAACCTTAAACACAACTTATAAATTAATAAACATAAGCAAATAATGTTATATGGATTCTTTATTTTCTGAGTCATTAAATGTTGACTAGAACAGAAGTCTCTAAACAGATAGAGTACTTCTATAATGAAAAGTTGACCAGATCTCCAATGTAGACTAGAGAGTGTAACTCTAGTACAATGGCTTCTCAAGTGAGTAAGCGACGATGACCTCTATAAGCAGAGAGGCGATGAACTGTCTACTATAATAAATTTACCTCTGACGTCAGCTGCGTCAGGCGAGTAGCCGCCAGAGGTGACGTCACACAAACATTGAATGGTAGTTACCACTGGTACGATCCCTCCTATGTACATATATATAAATGAAAACATGGAAGGTGAAAATGAATGCGTAATATTATAAAACTTATTAACATCGTTTTAGCTATTAACGATGGTAAACGCAATGTAATATTAGATAGATGAACATTTTTTTTTTTTTTTATATTTTATTTAAACCATTACAGATACATAAACTATTATCAATACATATATCACAATCTTACAGACATATATTACAATACCATTATCAATACCTTAATCCCAGTCCGCCTCATGACACTATACAATATTTTCCTTACACAACCTGCACGCCATACTGCTAATTACATAGGTGATACCCATCTTTGACTTAATGAAGCCAGAATATCACAAAAACACAAAATTATATCCTACTTTCCAAATCCCCAAAACCCTAACCAATCCCAAATCATCATTACTTATCCTAAAATACCATAAATGTCTGTGGCATTAATTACCACACAAACTAATATTGAAACAGAATACATCTTGTTCTGAAAATCCCCCATACACCCTCCAGTATTTCTCCTACAGTACACAATACATAATATCCTACATACACAACATCATGATTACTAAACACCATACAAATAAATGTTTTTGGCAAACCATACTGCTTCATCATTTGCTTATAAAACCAGGCCCCACAAAGACCTGAAAACATAACCCCTAACCATATATATAACATTATATATGAAAGTCAAATAAAAAAACTACAGATACTTCCAGCTATATGTAACCTTCATACAACATATTTTGATCATTCAAGCAAATCGTCCATAGGTACAACACATAAACCCTATGTATTGTGCATCTCAGGTGACATACCCGATCGTCATAGGCCTCATGAGCCCCATATCTGCTCGCCACCATCATTCTAAATGCACTAATAAAATAAAGTAAAAATATATATTTTTGTTGTTTGGACTGATCAATCCTACCTCCTATTAAGGTCAGATCCATCCCCAGGCTACCACCCAGCCAGAGGAAAACCACACACTTTACCTTCCCACCTGACCATACTTAATCTAACACCCAACCCCTGATCATATAACATAGGAAATCTTCACCTAAAACACCCCACCCCCTAAGCCTAAACCCCCTCCACATCACCGTCTAAGATCTACCCCCTCCTACCCTTACAACTCCCTTAAACTCCCTATTGACATATCCCTATATTCCTTCACAAAGGACCTCTCCCAATCCCTACCATACACCTCCCTATTCCTACACTTGGTCCTATACATACCTGCTCCCAAAGCGCTGACCCGACAGTACCCACGCAAATCCCTAACTGCCCATGAAATGAAAATGAAATCTAAAATCATGTCGAAATCCCCTGCGTATAACTGACTCCACACCACCCAAATCTAAACACAAGGCCCTTAAGGGAGACATTCTCCCTCCTCCTACTAACATCAATCCTTCCCCAACCAATCCCTCACTGAACACAAACCCTCGCAAAAGTACACTACATGATATGCTGTTTCCAAGCCACCACATGTGGCACATATCCCATCCCCAACCAACCCCATCACATGTAACTGTTCCCTGGATGCCAAAATGCCCTGATAAAAGCAATAACTCGTATCCCTTACCTTTGGGTGTACCCTTAATTTCCCAAACCACTTCCAAATGAAATCCCAATTATACAGAGGCCAAGCCTCATAACCCCTCACCTCCCCACCACCCATACCAATCCGATCTAACCTTCGCACCTTACACCTATGTGGATCTGTCATTATTAACATCGCTCTCAGCATCGCCTCACAATGCAAAACATCCCCTCCAACCCACCACCTTCGTACCTCTCTCATAACTAAACCCACCCGCTTCCCTCGTTCCCCTCCTCTTGTCAGGTATTCATTCCGTACAAACACACTTTTTAACCTATTCCGTAAAGGCACCAATCCTACCCCACCCCTACGGACCCCTAATTCTACTATCTCTGTACACAGCCAATGTCTTCCCTGTCCCCACACAAAATCCAACACCCTTTTCAACAAACGCTTCACATCTACCTCTACTAATGGATACACCACAGCCCTGAACCATAACTTAGGATATACCAAGGTATTCACAACCACTGCCCTCTGTAATAAAGTGGCCTCCCCCACTCCCCAACCATTCATTCTAGCTAACGCCCTATCCACCACAATCTGCGAGTTTACCCTACATGCCTCCACCGCATCTGCACAAAAAGTAATGCCACAAATAGTTATGTTATTCACGCAAGTCCAACCCTCTCTTACTCCCAACGTCCCCCCCACCCATTCCCCTACCTCCAACAATTTTGATTTTCCCCTATTCACCTTCATCCCTGTTGCTTCCCCAAAATATTCCACTAACTTATTCACTCCTTCCAACTGCCCCTCCTCAGTAACCAAAATCGTTGTATCATCTACATCCCCAGAATGCAATCTACCTCCCCACCCTTTCTACTCTATCCCTTAACTGTTCCTCTACCAATCTATAGAAAGGATCCTGTAGCAAAGCAAACAGAATCTGAGAGAGTGGACAACCTTGCCGTAATCCTCTATGCATACCAACCCCATTACTCAACCTCCCATTTATTTGAACTTTCATCAAAGCCCCATCATACAAAGTCCTAACCCAGTCCACCACTGCCGACCCAAACCCCTGCCTTAACATGATTTCCCTTAACATAACCCTATCTACCCTATCATATGCACTTTGCCAATCTATTCCCAAGACCCTCCCTTTGCGACTCCTCTATAAATTGCCTAATCTGCCTATGCCCCATTCTAATACTCCTCCCGGCACCCCCAGTTGACCCCTATGCAAACAACTCTTTAGCCCGACTTTATCCTATTTGCCAATACCTTCGCGAAGATTTTATAATCTGTTGTCATTAAAGCTATGCTGCGATAATCCTGTAGGCCCACCTTTGCCCCTGACTTCTCCACCAACACTATAACCCCTGTTAGCATCGACTCCCATTTGTTCACCCCTTCTTAATTCATTCATGAGCCGAACTAAAACGTCCTTCAAAACCTGCCAATCGAAACATAAAATCTCCTGGTAACCCATCGATTCCTGGAGATTTCCCCAAATTAAACATTTCACCGCCTCCCATGCCTCCTTTCCGTGATCCTCAGCCTCAAACATGTTTCTCTCTCACCCCATAAAACTATGATTCCCCTCAATATCCTGTTTTACCTCCAATGGACCCTCCTGGCTGCGAGATTTTCTCTGAACCAGGCTTCCAGCTACCCACCTACCTTCAGGTAGATCCGTGAGTATACTGCCCTCCTGATCCCTCCCCTCCTTATCCACCTTCACGACTCTATCAGCATCCGTTTCCTCCTTGACTGAGAATTCCTCAGGACCACCCGCGACACCTTATTCCCCACAATCCTCCTCCATTCCACTCCTCACCCTTAATGCCTGAAACCGTTCTAACTGTATTTCCTTCAAGCTTATCTCGTAATTCCTGAACTTCACCTTCATGCCTACCATCCCAAGCCCCTCCTAAATGCCCTTCTAACAACCCTCCGGGTGCCTCTGATAACCAAACCTCATCCTCCGTCCTCCTCCCTCCCTCCCATAAACTTTTTATTTCTTCCTTACCTCCTCATTCCACCATTTCACCACACTTCCTTGCATCCTCCTCCCTCCCCCACAAAGACCCCACCACCCCTGAAAAACTCCTCTCCTCTCTGCCAGAAACCATGATTCAGCTTCCAGGACCGGCTAAAACCACGGACTACCCCTCCCATGCCCCTTCAAACAATGCACCTCGGTGGTCTGAAAACCAAAATCCACATACTTCACTCTCTTAGTTTCCACTACCCGAGACGTGTAGATCCTATCCAACCTCGCGCATAATTATGCCGAAAATACGTGAATTCGGCATACCCCTCCCTCTACCTACCACATCTGCCAGACCAGCTGCCCCAAAACATTCCTAAGGGTTCTAAAACCTCCCCTCACCTCTTGGCTCCACGTCCTAATCCTTATCACGCTATTCCAGTCCTCCCTACTATCACCACATTTGCTAAACCCTCAAACTATATGTCAAATCAGTATTAACAAAATCATTCTTAACCCTCCTATTCGTTACCTCAGGCATGTACACCCTACTAAACTAACCTGCAACCCTCCCCACACCCCATCTACCCTCACTACTCTAAAACCTACCACTTCCCATGAGGACAAGTGAAAAGGGCTACCCTCCCTGATTCCCACCAGAACCCCACCTTTTAGAGCCCCTGCATCACTAGCATACACCTTATAACCTTGAGGACCAACTCCCTACCCTTCTATAATTATGTTCCTGGATAAATATCACATCTACATCCCAGTCTCAACAATGACACTGCTACCCAATCTCGTTTGGCCTCATTCCTGAGGCCATTAACATTGAACGTTAAACATTTGAATAATCGCGGGTGGTTTTCCTTCTGCTTCGCTGATCTTATTTCACTCTTGACATATGGCCTCCCATCTCTTAACTTTCCCTCATTCTTCATCATTTTTCCAAAACCATCATCCTTCCCTTTATGCCCTTTTCCGTGAGCCACCTCTGACCACAACTTCTTGCCAATCCTCTGCCCTGCAGTCAAAACCTCATCATCTGAATCCTCCCCTGCCCGCTTCCTAGCCCCCTTTATCACCTAATACCTCCATCTTCTCCTCCTCCTCCTCCCTATGCACCTCCACCTCCACCACCGAGATCTCTACTGAGTCCCATGCCTTGCACCTCAAGCACTGGCGGCTGACACTCCACCGCCTCACCTGCTATGGAGTCTCCTTCTTGCTCCCAGAGTCTCAAGCCGTCGGTCCGACAGGAGTGATGTATCACCTTCCAAAAATGCATTTAAATCCTCCAACAGGCCCGACTCACCTGACACCTTCTCCTCGCACACTGTAATCTCTGCGCTCCTTCCATATCCACCTGCAGACGCTGCTCCTGAACCTCGCGTGCCTCCTCCTCTCGATCAACCTCTTCACTCAGCACGTCGCACCACGCCTCCTGCGCTCCTATAACCACATCGCCCTCATCACCAGACATTCTGCATCCCCTCCTGCTCCTCCGCACGACGCTGCATACTCTGCTTCTTTCTGTCCCCTGATCTGCTGCTCACACAGTCCACGCAACATGTCCGGTCAACACACATCCGACACGTCCGGACCTGACCCACGTATGTTACGTACCTGCGACCCGGAAATCTTGCATTAGGAATATGAGGGAATCGGTGAACGCAATGACATCTTTACAGAATATGTTCCTTCGAGTGTCTGGTATATAACCCAGACGACCATCTGCCAATCGTAACTTTGTGCACCACACATACTTCTGCAACTCTTGCCTGATGTCGCATTCTCCTGCCTCAAAAGGGACATTTCTAAGCTTTATCCACTTAAATAATGCAGAGACATCCCGGACACATACCTCCAATCCTTGCCTCACCTGAAGTCGCTGATCTTGAAACTTATCAACCACTCTCCGGTACGCCGATGAACATGCAAATTTGATGAACAGTCGTTTTGCCCCATTTAAGGCTATCCCGTAGACTTCAGAGTGCTCCACTCCCAATGTATCTCGTATTATAGCTGGTAAGACGATATCTGCATTGGCGAATAGACTGCTCCCTGAAGAATCTCACCCCACCGATTAACAAGACGTCTGTACCCATCCGCCATGGTCAAACGACTGAGCAGGCACCACCGTGCACCAGGGGTCTCCACCAACCACCCGCACTCCACGAAGGCTGAGTGTGGAATTGTAGATGAACATTGCAAGATATTTGTGAAGAAACTGTCTGGGCGTTACACCCCTACCCCCATGACCACCCCTACCCCCATGACCACCCCTACCCCCATGACCACCCGTACCGCCAGGACCACCCCAACCCCCATGACCACCCCTACCCCCAGGACTACCCCTACCCCCAGGACCACCCCTACCCCCAGGACCACCCCAACCCCCATGACCACCCCTACCCCCATGACCACCCGTACCACCAGGACCACCCCTACCCCCATGACCACCCCTACCCCCAGGACTACCCCTAAACCCAGGACCACCCCTACCCCCATGACCACCCCTACCCCCAGGACCACCCTTACCCCCATGACCACCCTACCCCAGGACCACCCCTACCCCCAGGACCCTACCCCAGGACCACCCCAACCCCCATGACCACCCCTACCCCCATGACCACCCGTACCGCCAGGACCACCCCTACCCCCATGACCACCCCTACCCCAGGACCACCCCTACCCCAGGATTACCCCAACCCCATGACCACCCCTACCCCAGGACCACCCCTACCCCGAGGACCACCCCTACCCCCATGACCACCCCTACCCCCATGACCACCCCTACCCCCATGACCACCCCTACCCCCATGACCACCCGTGCCGCCAGGACCACCCCTACCCCCATGACCACCCGTACCGCCAGGACCACCCCTACCCCATGACCACCCGTACCGCCAGGACCACCCCTACCCCATGACCACCCCTACCCCCAGGACTACCCCTACCCCAGGACCACCCCTACCCCCAGGACCACCCCACCCCACATGACCACCATCCCTTACCCCCACTGACCACCCGTACCCCAGGACCACCCCTACCCCCATGACCACCTCTACCCCCAGACACCCTAAACCCCAGGACCACCCCTACCCCCATGACCACCCCTACCCCCAGGACCACCCCTACCCCATGACCACCCCTACCCCCAGACCACCCTACCCCCAGACCACCCCATGACCCCTGACCACCCTACCCCATGACCACCCCTACCCCCGGACCTACCCCTACCCCATGACCACCCCTACCCCCAGTGACCACCCCTACCCCCAGACCACCCCTACCCCCATGACCACCCCTACCCCCAGGACCACCCCTACCCCCAGGACCACCCCACCCCCATGACCACCCCTACCCCCATGACCACCCCTACCCCATGGACCACCCCTACCCCCATGACCACCCCTACCCCATGGACCACCCCTACCCCATGACCCCCCCACCCCTGGACCACCCCTACCCCCATGACCACCCCTACCCCCAGACCACCCCTACCCCCATGACCACCCCTACCCCCATGACCACCCCTACCCCCATGACCACCCTACCCCAGGACCACCCCTACCCCATGACCACCCCTACCCCCATGACCACCCCTACCCCAGACCACCCCTACCCCCATGACCACCCCTACCCCCATGACCACCCCTACCCCATGACCACCCCTACCCCCATGACCACCCCTACCCCCAGACCACCCTACCCCATGACCACCCCTACCCCATGACCACCCCTACCCCCATGACCACCCCTACCCCATGACCACCCTACCCCCATGACCACCCCTACCCCCATGACCCCTACCCCATGACCACCCTACCCCATGACCACCCCTACCCCAGGACCACCCTACCCCCATGACCACCCCTCCCCAAGACCACCCCTACCCCCAGGACCACCCTACCCCACCCCCCATGACCACCCCTACCCCCATGACCACCCCTACCCCCATGACCACCCCTACCCCCAGGACACCCCTACCCCAGGACCACCCCTACCCCATGACCACCCCTACCCCCAGGACCACCCCTACCCCATGACCACCCCTCCCCCATGACCACCCCTACCCCAGGACCACCCCTACCCCATGACCACCCCTACCCCCATGACCACCCTACCCTAGACCACCCCTACCCCAGGACACCCCTACCCCATGACCACCCTCCCCAATGACCCCAAGTGACCACCCTACCCCATGACACCCCACCCTATGACCACCCCTCCCCAGGACCACCCGTACCGCCAGACCACCCCTACCCCATGACCACCCGTACCGCCAGGACACCCTATCCTAGGACCACCCTACCGCCATGACCACCAACCCCATGACCACCCCATACCCCCATGACCACCTACCCCCAGACCACCCATAACCTCCATGACCACTTTACCCAATGCCCCTTACCCCATGACCATGACCTCTTTTACCTTCCATGACCACCCATCTACCTCACATGGAAACCTTCATCCCATAAACCCTATGCACCTACCACATGACCACCCATACTTTACCCCATGACCATCCCTTACCATGCCTACCGTCCTTACCCAGACCACCCCTACCCCAGTCACTCCACTAACCCCCATGACCACCCCGTACCCACAATGACTCACCCTACCCCATGATCACTATCCCTGACCTGAGGATAGTACCTCCTATGCCCTCATGACCACTGCCATACTTCCCCAATTTAACCCCTACCCCATGGACCACCCCTACCTTGCAGGATTACCCCTACCCCCATGACCACTCTCTACCCCGATGACCACCTCAACACCCATGACCACTCCCTCCCCCATGAATACCCTCTACCTTCCATGACCACCCCTACCCCCAGGACCACCCCTACCCCGAGGACCACCCCTACCCCCATGACCACCCCTACCCCCATGACCACCCCTACCCGAGGACCACCCCTACCCCCATGACCACCCCTACCCCCATGACCACCCTACCCCCATGACCACCCCCACCCCATGATCACCCCTACCCCCAGGACCACCCCTACCCCCATGAGAGTATGTAGTACTGGGAATTTTGTTTTTTCCCAAAGGTGAAGCATACAAATGAACATGTAGGAGCTTGGGATCCGAGAGAAGAGTGTGTAGACAGCCAGACTTCTAGCTTCTCGTCAGTGGTAACATATACACAAGTATTCATGGGTGGAGGGAGAGAGAGCCACAGTTAGCCTGGTCTCTCAGGCCAATCCCAGGTCGATACTCAAAGTTACTATACATACAGTAACTGTAAATAGAGAAAACATATATTAGAAATATAACATGATAATATAAACATTTGTTTTTCTCAATTCTTTTAACATCAAACAAATGTTTTATGTGAATTGTTAATTTTTTTTTTTTTTTTTTATTTAAGAAACAGGTATATGTACATATTACATACATGGAAACGTTCGAAACATATGAACACTTATAATTACCAACATAATTTACATATGATAATCAACATAGAAACTCACCACAAATATACTTGTTACTAATGCATGATCATCATTTTCCTCATAACATCAAGGTGCCTCTATAAAACACTAGTTAAAACTTACAAATGCAATATACCCCCCCCTCCCCTCAACCTTCCTAACATAAAACTCCCCTCTGAAAATTTTTGATTAAACCAACAATATGTATACATAGCACACCCTACCCCCTAAATATACACTAAATTGTACAATCAGAACTGTATATTATACGATACCATTATTTCTATGCATCCTCTTGAATTCTGTCAAGTATTTAAATTTTAAATAACACAATAATAACTCTAACGACTACGTATACAAAATTATATGGTCTCACTTTACAATATATTTAGTAAAGATTAACATAGATAATCCTAAATCACGCAAATGTTCTCCACAAGATGAACCATACAAACTAGGACTGTGTCTCACTGACATCTCAGTACACTGCGCACCACACCCTAATAGTATATAAAATTACATTATTATACTTAAATACACATATTACTTCCCTTTGCTGTTATTCTAATAATATTCCTTAATTCTAATCCTGACAGTACACATTACGAGACAGGTATATGTACATATTACATAAATAGGAGCGTTCCAAACATATGAACGCTTATAATTATCAACATAATTTACATATGCCAAACAACATAGCACCTCACCTCATTACACTTGACACTAAAGCACAATCATAATTTCCCCATTACTTCAAGGTGCCTCTATGAACAAAACAACCAAAACATGAAACTCCAAAAACCCTGGATAATACATAACTCTATCGCTCGTGAACATACAACATATCAAAGGCCTCGATGAACAATCACCGATTAATATGCCCCCCTTGGACTTTCCTAACATAAAGCTCCCCCGAAATCTTTGATGAAATCAAAAATAATTATACATAACACACCCTACCCTTTGAATCCTACACACAATTGTACAATCATAACTGTACATTGCCCATTAATATTATTGTCTATGCATCCTCCTGCATTCTGACAAGTAAATAAATTATAAAAATAAAACACAGAAATAACACTAAGGACTTCATATACAATTATATGGTATCACACTACCAATATATTTAGTTAAGAATAGCACAGGTAATCCTAAACCACACTATTGCTTTCCTCAAGATGCAACATGCAAACTATAACTGTCTCACTGACACCTCAGTACACTGTGCACCACACTATAACTGTGTCACACTGACATCTCAGTACACTGTGCATCACACCTTAACATAATATAAAAATACAGCAAGGTACTTTAATACACATATTACTTCCCTTTTCTGTTATTCAGAGAACATTCACTAATTCTTATCGGGACATACACTATCCGAACCAGCAAATCCCCAAACCGTTAATAATTTCTTTATCAACCACTATACATTAATGTAAATGCAACGTGCTACGTAACTATTATGTTAAAGCCAATACCACAATAAACTCCCCGGACATTATTTTATCCATAATAAAATAGGTCAAAACAGTATTACCCATTATATACACAGTGACATTCCTCTGTGAAGGTATGCTATAGTCTAGTCATACCATTTAAGCGAGGTCTCAAAGGCAAGATGAATACATTGTTTTCTTGGTTTTAGATGCTTGCTAACCATCATCCCAAATCTCGTTACACATTTCTTATTAACCATATACATTAATGAAATGGCAACGTGTTAGCTATTTGTAAAGCCAATATACATAAACTCATGGACATTGGTAGTCCATGCAATAAAATGGTCAAAAGTCCATTATTACACAGTGACACTCATGGACTGGTGCCAGGCTTCACAGTCGCTAAACTTTAGGAAGTAATGATTACAATCAAATATATGCCAAGCTTAGCATCTCTCCATCCACCAGTGCATACATAAAATTTTCCCTGTTACATCTTGTATCCTGTACTACAGGTATGATTATCATAGTACTGCAACCAAATCCATAAAATGCAAAGCAGGCAAACAAAAAACATAAACATCAAATACAAAGAAAAACAGGAGTCACCACAGTTTTAACCACCTTTAATTTTCCCCTTTTAATAACGTTCCTAATTCCATTCCTCACATACAACACCTATGGTTATCTGTCAAAAAAAAATTTTGTACCCTGTTGTCACCCGTACTGCCAACACAAACTTTGTTCATTCACCCTTACCTTACACCCCCTGAAGAACAGCCCCTCTTCACCTACACCGTCATCGTAAATCCAACAACTGTTGTACCGTAAAATCCCCATACACATCCTGAAAACACCTCGTCCATGCCGTTCCATATACTAACCTATTCCTACACTTAGTTCGGTACATATTCGCTGCAATGGCCCTTATCCGTTCCTGTCCAGTCATTCCTTCATTCCCCATGAGGTATTTACAAAATCAACTGCCATGTACAATAAACCCCTACGAACATCTGTTCGTACCCCCTATATCTAAACTCAGGAATTTCAATGGATGTATCCCACCCCACCCATCATCCTTATTAACCGTGCCAGCCACTCCCTGATAGTCCCCAGATGTTCGCAAAAATACACCCCATGATAAGCAGTGTCTTCTTCCCCACAAAATTCACATCGAGCGTCCCCAGCACTCCCATCCTAAATAACGCTGATTTCGAAGCCAATATTCCGTGCAAGAATCTGTACATCACTTCCTTCACCCTTGGTTTCAATTTCATTCCCTTTAAACCTCCCCATATACCTACCTAATCATACACAGGGAAATTAGACATTCCTCTACCACAACTCTACCTTCACCAGCTCTTTCCAATGTCGCAACTTTGATCCTCTTCGGGTTCCTAGCATGCATCATTGTGCGCAACATATCCTCACAATGTACTAAATCCTTTTTCCGCCACCACTTCCTCACATTACGCATAACATTATCTACCCTTTTACCCATTGGACCCCTTTTCTCAGATAGCAACCTTTGACATACATTCCCTTACGCGCATTTCCAAATTAATTAACCCCAGACCCCCACATCTCACTTTCTTCACCACCACATCCTTACCCAACCAGTGTTTCTCATATCCCCATACGTACCTCAAGACTTTTCTCACGAAACCAACCACATCTTCCCTTAAAATTGGATAAATCGCCGCAACATGCCAAATTTTACTATACAGCAAGGTGTTTACCACAATAACCCTCTGAAAAATAGTCGTATCCCCTACACTCCAACCTCCCATCCTTCTCATTGCGCCTCTTATTACATTCTCTGCATTTACTTGACGCGTCTCTCATAACTATCCATAAACACGATACCACAAATCTTTAAGCTTTCAACCACATTCCAACCACACCTTCTACCAACCATCCCCCTACCCAAGCACCTATCTCAAGCAACTTAGACTTACACAAATTTATGCTCATTCCTGTTGCCTTTCCAAATTCCTCCAAAACCGCACTTACTCTAACCAGCTCTTCCTCACACTTCACCAAAATAGTTGTGTCATCCACGTATCCAACAATCTTTGACCCGCTATTCAGCCCCAAACCCTCCCCACCTCCTGTTCCTAGCCCTTCATTCACCACTTGATACATCGGATTTTGTAAGCAAGCAAATAACATTTGAGACAAGGGACACCCCTGCCTCAAGCCTTTACCCATACATACTGTACCACCTAACTTCCCATTCACTTGCACTCGCAATCTCGCATCACTATACAATAATTCTGCCCATCGCACTATCTCCTCACCAAAACCCTGCTTTCTCATAATGCCCCATAACATTTCCCTATCAACGCTATCATACGCCGCTCTCCAATCCACTGCCAAGACTCCTCCCCCCCTCACTTTCATCAATAAAATCAATAATACTATGTAAACCCTCATTTATACACCGCCCCGGAATACCATATTGCCCTTTTTCTATTACTTTACCAATTACTCTCTTAATCCTATTCCCTAACACTTTCGCAAACAACTTATAATCCGCACACATCATAGACAGGGCCCTATAATTCCTAATAGTCTCTCCCACCCCATCCTTACGTATCAACACTACCACTCCTGTTCTTTGAGATTCACCCATGCATCCTTTTTCCTTCATACCATTAAATAAACGCACCACACATTCCCTTAATGCTTCCCAATTCACCACATAAAAGTCATTAGACAATCCATCCACTCCTGGTGACTTACGCATACTCATACCATTTAATGCTTCTAAAATCTCGTCTTCACTTATTGCACCACCCATTCCCATCCTATCTTCTTTCGTTACAACAGATTCAACACTATCTAATAGCTTACATCCTTATGCACTCCAAAATTTGCTTTAAAATATTCTCGAAACCATACACTCGCATACATACTCATTGCCTCTGTTGTTTTCATTATTTGCCCCTTTTTATATCCCTCGATTTCATCCTGAACTTCCAAAGTGTTTATTAACATACCATTTCTACGTTTCCTATATTTCCTCAACACGCACGCCGAAGGTTTATCCCCCCACAACACCTCTTCCATTCCTCCTCTCACACGGATTGCATCAAATCGTTCATTTTGTATTTCCCGTAACTTATCTTTAATACTTCTCATTTCCACCATCTGTTTATCATTCCTCCCTGTGCAGCACTCCGCTAATTGTCCCTCCAAATACTTTTGCAACCCATACTTCCATTGCTCTACCTCCCTTCCTCTTACCCTATAATATTTCTGAATGGCAGGTTTCGCTACGTCTACCCACCATGCAACTATGTCCTCCTCTAACCGACCTTTCTCCCATAATAGTTTCCACCATATTCCAAAATTATACACTTCTTCCCCTTCCATTAATTTCACATTCAATTTCCAATATCCAACACACTACTTCACCATACCCTTCCAATCCAATTCAACTAACACACCTCTATGGTCCGAATATCCTACATCCACACATTGAACCCCACCCACACTTATTACCCTGGAAACATATATTCGATCCAGACGGGCCGCATACCTCGTCGGACAAAAGTGTAATCAATCAAACCTCCTCCTCCCACCACATCAACCACTCCCACACTCCCAAGCACATCCCTTAATACACTCAAAACACATCCTCCCCTTTTGGTTCCACATCCCTCTCCCTTATAATACAGTTCCAGTCTCCTCCCATTACTACTACCTCAGGCAATCCCTCAATAAATAAATTAAGTGGTTCCTCACATACTCCTCCTTTACCCTCCTATTACTAATAGCCGGGAGATACACCCCAATGAAAGAAACCTGTACACCACCCCACATGCCATCCACCCTTACAACTCTACCCTCACTACCCTCTTCCCATCTCAACAACTGAAAAGGGCTGTTCTCCTTAACTAAGACCCCACTCCACCCTTGAAAGACCCGCACTACCCGCATACACACTATATCCAGGCACAGTCAATTCCCTCCCATACCGATAATTATGCTCCTGTATGAAAGCTACATCCACAGCATATCTTTGAAGACTTACCTGTAACCATTTCCTTTTTATCTCTGCTTTAGCTCCATTTACATTTAAAGTTAAACTCCTGAAAACATTAAAGGGGTTTTCCTTGGATCGTCCTGTTTTCTTCCCTTCCAATTTCATGATACCTTGTCCTGTTCCTTTACTTTTATCCCCATTCCTAACATCTTTACCTTCCCCATACCGTTTTGCTTGTTCCTCTTTCCTGTTCTTAACGTCAACCGATACTTTTACATACCCTCTGCGCCGGGGTAAGGACGTCGTCCTCCCCATGGCCATGGATCTCTTCCGAGAATCCGTATGCACCTCCATGTCTGAGTCCCTGTCCTCATTGTGTATCATCACCTGCACCTCCTGCACCTCAAAACCCTTCTACCAGGACTGTCGTCCCCCAAGTCTCCCACCTCACATAATATCTCCTCCACTCCCTGCACTGTTCCCTCCACTGTTGGACTGTGAGAACCATCCAACAATTCACTCACCAGTTCAGGTATTGCCGTTTCTATATCAAAGTCAAGGGCACCCTCCTCACCAATTGCTCCCAAGGTGTCCTGTGTGCCCACCGATAACGTGAGACACTCGTCTACAGTCTCCTTCACGATATCACTCCACTTTGTCGTCTCTCCCACACTCTCCTCTTCTTGTGATTTCAGTAGTGCTTCCATACCTTCCTCCTTCCCTCTCTCCACATTCGGTCGCCGTCCTTGTCGTCTGTCACAATCCGCCGCCATGTGCTCATAAGAGTCACAAATGCGACATGTCCTCCTCTGCCCAGCATATGTTACATATACAGTGGACCCCCGAGTTTCGTAAAAACTTCACTCCTGAAGTCTGCTCAAGTGCCATTACCGAACGAATTTACTCCCTTAAGGAAAAATTTCACGTAGGTTAGTCTATTTCAGACCCCCAAAAATACACTTCCACAAGAACTTACAAAATTATACTTACATAATTGCACGATTTCCGGGGTATTCGTTAACCGAGGGTCCACTGTACTTGCGTTCGAAATTCATGTAACACAATGTACGAGGGTATAGGTCTTCTTAAAGTCATTTTGAGACTATATGTCCCCTCTGGCACACCCTCATACAGTCCATCATTCCATCGTCCCATAACTGTTGCATGTATGACGCCATAATGCTTAAATGCGTCCCTCACATCAATTTCCTGCGCCTCAAATGGCAAATTGCGAACTTTAATCCATATGTATTGCTGAGAGACATCTTTCATCCTCACCACCACTGACGTGTTAATTTGTAAGCTCTTGTCCTCGAATTTATCAACAAGCTCGTCATATACTTGGCCAGTTGTCAGCTTGACGAAGATTCTCGTGCTTCCGTTGAGCGCCACTCCATAGATATCTTGATTATCAATGCCGTATTTGTCACGGATTATAGCAGGTAGAAGTACAGATGCGTTGGACTGGTATATAGCTCCTCGTAGCAACTCAATGCATACAGTGTTCACTCGTCTACGATACTGTACCGCCATTCTGCTATGAAGGTACAAGCGTCACAGCACAACGAGAGAGCAGCCCCAGTACCTGCCCCAGCCAAGGCTGAGCAGCGAATAAATTGTTAATTAGATGAACATAAATGCCAGATATTTGTAATGAAACTGTGTCTGGGCGTAACACTGAGGCACAGTAACCTCAGCTCTGAGGTTAGTGCAGTATGTAACCGAGACACAGTAACCTCAGCTCTGAGGTTAGTGCAGTAGTAACTGAGGCACAGTAACCTCAGCTCTGAGGTTAGTGCAGTATGTAACCGAGACACAGTAACCTCAGCTCTGAAGTTAGTGCAGTAGTAACTGAGGCACAGTAACCTCAGCTCTGAGGTTAGTGCAGTTGTAACTGAGGCACAGTAACCTCAGCTCTGAGGTTAGTGCAGTAGGTAACTGAGACACAGTAACCTCAGCTCTGAGGTTAGTGCAGTGGTAACCGAGACACAGTAACCTCTGCTCTGAGGTTAGTGCAGTAAGTAACTGAGACACAGTAACCTCTGCTCTGAGGTTAGTGCAGTAGGTAACTGAGACACAGTAACCTCAGCTCTGAGGTTAGTGCAGTAGGTAACCGAGACACAGTAACCTCTGCTCTGAGGTTAGTGCAGTGGTAACCGAGACACAGTAACCTCTGCTCTGAGGTTAGTGCAGTGGTAACTGAGGCAGAGTAACCTCAGCTCTGAGGTTAGTGCAGTAGGTAACTGAGACACAGTAACCTCAGCTCTGAGGTTAGTGCAGTGGTAACCGAGACACAGTAACCTCTGCTCTGAGGTTAGTGCAGTAAGTAACTGAGACACAGTAACCTCAGCTCTGAGGTTAGTGCAGTAGGTAACTGAGACACAGTAACCTCTGCTCTGAGGTTAGTGCAGTAGGTAACTGATACACAGTAACCTCAGCTCTGAAGTTAGTGCAGTAGTAACTGAGACACAGTAACCTCAGCTCTGAGGTTAGTGCAGTGGTAACTGAGGCACAGTAACCTCAGCTCTGAAGTTAGTGCAGTAACTGAGACACAGTAACCTCAGCTCTGAGGTTAGTGCAGTGGTAACTGAGGCACAGTAACCTCAGCTCAGAGGTTAGTGCAGTATGTAACCGAGACACAGTAACCTCTGCTCTGAGGTTAGTGCAGTAAGTAACTGAGGCACAGTAACCTCTTCTCTGAGGTTAGTGCAGTAGGTAACTGAGACACAGTAACCTCTGCTCTGAGGTTAGTGCAGTAAGTAACTGAGACACAGTAACCTCTGCTCTGAGGTTAGTGCAGTAGGTAACTGAGACACAGTAACCTCTGCTCTGAGGTTAGTGCAGTAGGTAACTGAGGCACAGTAACCTCAGCTCTGAGGTTAGTGCAGTAGGTAACTGAGGACAGTAACCTCAGCTCTGAGGTTAGTGCAGTAGGTAACTGAGACACAGTAACCTCAGCTCTGAGGTTAGTGCAGTAGTAACTGAGACACAGTAACTTCAGCTCTGAGGTTAGTGCAGTAGGTAATTTAGGCACAGTAACCTCAGCTCTGAGGTTAGTGCAATGTTAACTGATTCACAGTAACCTCTGCACTGAGGTTACTACAGTGGTAACTGAGACACAGTAACCTCAGCACTGAGGTTAGTACAGTGGTAACTGAGACACAGTAACCTCAGCACTGAGGTTAGTACAGTGGTAACTGAGACACAGTAACCTCAGCACTGAGGTTAGTACAGTGGTAACTGAGACACAGTAACCTCTGCATTGAGGTTAGTACAGTGGTAACTGAGACACAGTAACCTCAGCACTGAGGTTAGTACAGTGGTAACTGAGACACAGTAACCTCAGCACTGAGGTTAGTACAGTGGTAACTGAGACACAGTAACCTCAGCACTGAGGGTAGTCTCTCATGGTAGTATTACATTGGTCTACTATTTTGAACAATTTTGTGCTTCAGAGATAAAATTGTGTTTCACTTTATGGTTTCTATATTGTTGAAAGTTATTATAATAACAATCAACTGGCTAACGGGAATTGTATGTAATTTTTAAACTTGTATAATTTATTTATCCTCCTCCCTCCCCAGGTCAAAGATAACAGTTACCCCTGAGACCATGTTTTTTTTAAATTGAACAATTATTATGAACGACTAATATTATTTGCCAAGTAGTTTTGCTGTAGACCAGCGTTATACGTCACTCTCCACTTCTGCCTTTGATCAAGAACCCCGCGCCAGCGCAGACACATACCCATGAAAAATCAAGAAACCACAGAGGTTTTAGTGTTCACTCGAGACCCAAGGCAGACAACCACGAAGCTACGATTAATACCAGACCTGCGACACCAGCTATAACCACCCTCCTCCAGAAAGTCACTTTGAATATTGCTATACTCTCCACCAAAACCATCAAATACTTCACCAAAGCACCTCAACCGAGCACAGACACAGGCATAGGTGGAGTATATCACCTACCGTGTGACTGGTTTTGTAGCAAGACGGCAACGCATTTATATAATGGACTTCACAACACAAATACACATTTATGACACTAATAACATATCACCCGCACATTAAGAACTGGTAACAAACACATCATATTTACAATGGTAACAAACACATCATATTTACAATGGTAACAAACACATCATATTTACAATGGTAACAAACACATCATATTTACAATGCAACAAAACCGGATGTATGCGTCTTGAGGCTGCTACCATATACCTCACCAATGCACGTCAAAACACTCATTACACACATAATCTTGGATCAACATAAACACAAAATACCACAACCTGACCGCTTGACCTCACCAGTAACCCCTGGAAACACATGACTGCTTGACCTCACCAGTAACCCCTGGAAACACCTGACTGGGTGACCTCACCAGTAACCCCTGGAAACACCTGACTGCGTGACCTCACCAGTAACCCCTGGAAACACCTGACTGCTTGACCTCACCAGTAACCCCTGGAAACACCTGACTGGGTGACCTCACCAGTAACCCCTGGAAACACCTGACTGCGTGACCTCACCAGTAACCCCCGGAAACACCTGACTGCGTGACCTCACCAGTAACCCTGGAAACACCTGACTGCTTGACCTCATCAGTAACCCCTGGAAACACCTGACCTTGACCTCACCAGTATCCCCTGGAAACACCTGACCGCTTGACCTCACCAGTAACCCCTGGAAACACCTGACTGCGTGACCTCACCAGTAACCCCTGGAAACACCTGACTGCTTGACCTCATCAGTAACCCCTGGAAACACCTGACTGCTTGACCTCACCAGTATCCCCTGGAAACACCTGACCGCTTGACCTCACCAGTAACCCCTGGAAACACCTGACCCCTTGACCTCACCAGTAACCCCTGGAAACACCTGACTGCTTGACCTCACCAGTATCCCCTAGAAACACCTGACCGTTAGACCTCACCAGTATCCCCTGGAAACACCTGACTGCGTGACCTCACCAGTAACCCCTGGAAACACCTGACTGCGTGACCTCACCAGTAACCCCTGGAAACACCTGACCGCTTGACCTCACCAGTAACCCCTGGAAACACCTGACTGCTTGACCTCACCAGTAACCCCTGGAAACACCTGACTGCTTGACCTCACCAGTAACCCCTGGAAACACCTGACTGCTTAACCTCACCAGTAACCCCTGGAAACACCTGACGGCTTGACCTCACCAGTAACCCCTGGAAACACCTGACTGCTTGACCTCACCAGTAACCCTGGAAACACCTGACTGTTGACCTCACCAGTAACCCCTGGAAACACCTGACCCCTTGACCTCACCAGTAACCCCTGGAAACACCTGACTGCTTGACCTCACCAGTATCCCCTGGAAACACCTGACCGCTTGACCTCACCAGTAACCCCTGGAAACACCTGACCCCTTGACCTCACCAGTAACCCTGGAAACACCTGACTGCTTGACCTCACCAGTATCCCTAGAAACACCTGACCGTTAGACCTCACCAGTATCCCCTGGAAACACCTGACTGCGTGACCTCACCAGTAACCCCTGGAAACACCTGACTGCGTGACCTCACCAGTAACCCCTGGAAACACCTGACTGCGTGACCTCACCAGTAACCCTGGAAACACCTGACTGCGTGACCTCACCAGTAACCCCTGGAAACACCGACTGTTTGACCTCACTATAGTAACCCCTGGAAACACCTGACTGCGGACTCACCAGTAACCCTGGAAACACCTGACTGCTTGACCTCACCAGTAACCCCTGGAAACACCTGACCGCTTGACCTCACCAGTAACCCCTGGAAACACCTGACTGCGTGACCTCACCAGTAACCCCTGGAAACACCAGACTG
>WNWK01009804.1:0-52500 GCA_009830355.1 Cherax destructor
TACCAGTAGACCCTTGGTTGTCTTCAAGAGGGAGCTGAATAGATACCTAAAGTCGGTGCCAGATCAGCCGGGCTGTGGTTCGTACGTTGAACTACGTGCAGCCAGCAGTAACAGCCTCGTTGATCAGGCCCTGATCCACCTGGAAGCCTGGTCATAGACCGGGCCGCGGGGACGTCGATCCCCGGAATGCCCTCCAGGAAGGTAGATATGTATATATATATATATATATATATATATATATATATATATATATATATATATATATATATGTCGTGCCGATTAGGTAAAACTTGCGATTTTGGCTTAAATAGCAACGCTCACCTTGCCATATAAGACAAGTGAAAATTTGTGTATGCAATAATTTCGCCAAAATCATTCTGAACATAAAGAAAAAAAAATATTTCATTGTGTTTGTTTATTATTAAATTAATGTTAACGTATCTAAAATATATTTAGTTGGGTTAGGCTAAATTAAATTGCACTTGTTGTAATAAGGTTAGGTAGGTTTTCAAAGTTTCTCTTGGTACAAAATTATAAATTCTTACATTAACATAAATGAAAAATATATATCTTTAAACGTATATGAGAAAATTTTAGAAAGGACTTAATTTTAGATGAGTTCTTGCTAATTGACCAGTTTTACCTAATCGGCACGACATATATATATATATGCAAAACAACCATGGGAGGAGCTGAATGGTAGCTGTAGGTCTTTCGTGTTGCAATCAACACATCAGGAGCTTTCAATGTAATTCATTCAGGGGAACGTTATATATATATATATATATATATATATATATATATATTATATATATATATATATATATATTTTTTTATAAGCACCACGCAGAAACAAGCGGGTATATACAGAGAAAGATCGCAGTCAGCAGGACTCGATATTTCTCTGTATATACCCGCTTGTTTCTGCGTGGTGCATTGATATAAAAATCGCTTGAGAGGTCAGAACATACAGGTGGAGATTGAAATAGCTTGAATCCATGTTTGAGACTCACTGACGTGCCCAGGCTGGGAAAGAAACATGGCTTGTGAACCATGCTGTCTAGTCTATGTGGCATTTGTGTGGCCGAGTGGTCTAGAGCGCTGCCTGGGAATCTTGTCCTTCTCAGAAGCAGTATCGAATCCTGCTGACTGTGATCTTTCTCTGTATATTGTGTGTGTGTGTGTGTGTGTGTGTGTGTGTGTGTGTGTGTAGGGAGGTAGTACCTCTGGAACTGGACTGGGGACCCTCATCCTCAGAGAAAAGAACAAACTTACTTCAGGAAAAACTCGAGAATCTTCCCAGAGTGTTTGAATATTTTCTTCTCCTACCACCCCCTATATTCTATATTCTATGTAGACTTTAACGACAAAGTACACCAACAAAATACAAAAGGAAGTAGAACATCATGAATAACATCTCAAAGCCTACATCTCAAGTACTTCATCCAGCTCCCCGGCAGTGGGCCACGTGCCCAGAATGCTGCAGGAATTTCCCATCTGGATCTCAACACTGAGTCTCTGAAAGAGGAAGCTGGCCACTTTGTGATCCTTGGTTTCTGTGATGAGTTTTTCACCCAGCTCTCTGAGGAACTTGAGAGCACACTTGCTCCTTCTAAAAGGGTCTCTGACCCTACTAGGATGAAGTTATAGGAAGGGGGCAGGTTCTTCATATTCGTGGATCTTCTGGGTCTCCCTGTAACTGGCAGCTCCACCCCCTTCCACTTCAGAGTATGTCAAGTAGGTGACCGCCAATGTGGCGGCACAGGTGTGGTCCCAGGCAATCTGCTTACCATCCTTCCAGGGTAGCATACAGACTCCATCTGGACGCTTTTGACTTCCGTCGAACCTTAGTATTTGGGGTTCCCGTTCAGCGGGGCAACGGGCTGTGGCGAGACTTTTCTTTATGATGTTGTTGACCTCCTCATGTTTAGCGTACTTCCCTTCTGATGTATGACACACGAGACCATGAAGTCCGAATTGATCAGCCGTCGCCCTGCCACAAATACACTTATGTTCGGTGAGTATGGGACAGCTAGGCGGAGAGCAACACCAATCCGAATGGCCTGTGGGTCGAGTCGAGTGCCCAGGGAGGAATTGGGAACAGCTGAAAGGAAATCTGAATTTTGTGCCTTCACCGCCAGGAGACGAGCTTTCTTGAGCGTTGTGTTGGCAATTTTTTCCATGATCGGTTTGTCCCAGTGGGACTGTTTGTGCTCTTTGGGGGGAGCTGGTCTACTGGAGGAGTCTGCAAGGGTGTCCCACCACACGGCTGCTTCAATGAACCTGGGGTCTTGAGCTCCTACCGCACCTCTCAAGTGTTCGGGGAAAATCTCCTTGACTAGTCCACTGGAAGCCAAACACGAGAACAGAAATGCAGGTACCTGCGTTGCCTTGTGGACCCCTATAACTCCCAGTCGCAACGGAAGAGTTCCTTGATCCCATTTGTGATGTTCCAGTGACAGATTCAGTGCCTTCTTAAAGATAGATCTCAGGAGTGAGTCATATTCGCTGAGTGTTGGTCTGTCGAAAGAGGGAGCACACCTCAAGAAGTGAGTCTTGGCAGTGTAAGACACCTTATGAGGAGATACAGGGCATAATGGGCATCAAGATCACTTATTCTCTCTTCCATTATCTTCAGATTATTTAGTTTGTCCTTGAGGACCGTGTTGATGGCCTGATGACCCAGTGGTGCTCCCAAGAGGATGCCCTTGGACGTGGTGGTAGTACAGGCTTCAGGAAGGATTGTTCGCACAGCTGTGATTATTTTCTGGTTGGTTGTGATGTCACACTTGGAGGGGTTGAGGATGAGTCCTAAGGCTTCTCCCTGTGTCTTCACTAATTGTAGGTCCTCTAGCAGGGACTCTTCTGTACCTGCCAGAGTGCCATCATCCAGGTACCAGATGTTGAGCTCACTGCACAAGCTGGAAGTTATCTTACCGCTAAGCAGAAAAGAAATGGAGCGAATGGGTCACCCTGCTGAACACCCTCTGATGAGGGAATTTCATGTTCGCCAAACAAAAGAATTGAGGGTTTGCTGTAGAAAGCTGAAATAAAGGGAAAAAGGCTGGGGAACTTATCCCAAAAAGCTGGCAAGACCACATCTCTTTTCACAATATTAAAGGCATTACTAAAGTCAAGTTTGACTACGGCCTTGTCTTCTGGTAAGTCCCTTGCTGCATGAGTTGCCGCTTCACTGCCTTGAGATACACCAAAGCCCAGTTGGTGAGGCTGGAGTAAACTGGCGACTTCTACGCGAATGTTTCTTACCGCTGCTTTGGCAACGAGACGGCGAAGAGTGTTACCAACAGCAATGGGTCTGATTCCCCCATCCTTCTTCTTCAAAGCGCATAATGAGGCTCCGAAAAAGAAAGGTTTAATTTTTTCTGGAATCCGCCCAGCCAGACAGTTGTTGACGAAGGTTGTTAACTCGGAAAGAAGAATTGATGCAGCTGTGCCAAGTATTGGATCTACCATCTCTTTGGTGTGCTATGGTCGTATTCCAGTGTAACCTCCAGCAGATCCTGCTGGAAATGACACTATCGTTTTATAGACTTCTGATTCTGCCAAAATTAACTGACCAGTGATGAGATCTTCCTCAAGGTCGTTGTTAACGACCCTAGTATCCCTGGTTGGGTGTTTGTCTCTTAGTGCTTGGGCTGTGGTCTCATCTTTGGGAGCAACAGTGTCGTCACTTGTAATTATTCTGATTGCTCCCACTGTGTTACCTTCTTCGATTTTTTGCTAACATGTGCGCAAATTTTCTCGTTTTCAGTGGAATTTTGCTTGGGTCTACCTCTGTGATTCCTTCGATAATGGGACACAATTATCTGTTCTTGGGTAATTGCGCACTACTTTGATGACTGATGTGGTCAACAATTTGCCGCGTCTTGCAAGACGCACATTGCCGAACAAGAGTAAGTTGCGCCAAGCTTTAATGGGGCTTCGGGCTTCTAAGTTGTGGAAACTCCATTCACCTGTTTAAGAAGGCCTGTGAATTTCCCTGCCGCATATGGACGAGCCGCTTTAGGAATGTGGGATAGGGTATTGCCAGCAGTGGATATGAATGCCATCAGAAGATCGCAACTGAGGAGGTTGTCATTGGATTTTTCAACTGCCTGTAAAGCAGTGGTAGACGGAGTCACCAGTAGAAAAAATCCACTAGTGGAAGTAGGTTAGGCAAGTTTTGAAGAATTCTCTGCATCAGAATCCCAAGATATTACTGTCTGTCAGAATTTGTATAAAACTTGAAGCCATGTAGTAACTAGAGTCACATACGGAAGTTTAACACATCATATTTTCATTTTAACATCTTAATTTTGTTACGAGATCCACAACGTTAATTTCGTTCTGTAAATATGCCAATCACATTTCTCTTATTTTAGGATCGGTTAGATTATCTTAGCTTAGCTTACATTACATTACTTTGGGTAAGGTAAGGTTAAGAGGGGTTACACAACCATTAAAACGCATAATTAAGTACAAATAAGCACATTAAATAATAAAAAAAACAGTTGTGATACGTCTGTCAACGAGGTGCCCGAAGTGTCTGGCGGCACTGCTCGTGGTGCCAGACTAGGTTGCTTCTTATACAACTTTTTCCCCCAATTGATTTAACGAGATGTACCTTACCTTGTCTTGCTGCCACCTCCGTCAGTATGGATGCACTTCATGCAGCTATCCAGGAATGTTGATTATTTGGACTAGGAACCTGCATCTTGGGATCAAAATGGTTCATAAGTTGGTAGGCTAATAAGAACATAAGAACATAAGAAAAAAGGAACACTGCAGCAGGCCGCACGGTAATCCTTTTCACCACCAGATTAGAATGCTTTAATCCTTAAACTGGGGATTAAACTATAAACTCTGAGCATATATGCGCTGAGAGAAATACACTCCTCGGTATACATCCTGTCTGTAAGTCTACCAAAATCTCTCGGCCTTTTTAACATCTTTCTCATATTAATTCATCCTCAATTTATGCATTCTTGGACTTCCTGCATAATTTCGCCGTGTATTGAAATGGCTGTGACAAAAATATCCAACGTATTTTGTCCTGGTATTTTGTTCATGTTTGAAGGACGAGGTTGAGGGTTGTACCATTGTATTGAGGAACGAGGTTGAGGGTTGTACCATTGTATTGAGGAACGAGGGCAGCGGACTCTCACACACGCCCACCAAACACCAGCACTTTGCATATATAATGGCTTTGTTCTCTTAGCAACGTATTCTTACATACATCTCGTTTACATACAGATCAATTTGGCAAAATGCAAGTGCAAATTCCCTTGTCATGTTTTCCTCCCGAGGACACATCTGGATATCTGATATAACATATTGCACATAAATAGTCGTCAGAATGACTTATGTGATAACAGTAACTCAACCTTAAATATGGACGCTTTGTATTGTCTAGTAATTCAGGGGTCCCCAACCTGTGGCCCGCGGGCCGCATGTGGCCCTTCTACAAAATGCATGTGGCCCTCACATGAAATTATGAATTCACTTGTCCCGTGTATAGTGCAACACGTATAGTGCAACACGTATAGTGCAACACGTATAGTGCAACACGTATAGTGCAACACGTATAGTGCAACACGTATAGTGCAACACGTATAGTGCAGTATATCCCGTTCTTTTTATTGTTGAACAAATAGTACCTTACTTCACTTGTCTTATTAATAACTCTTATTAACCTCACGAAATTCACTTAATTCACTATATTCAATTATTATCCAAATACTAGAATTTTTTTTTTTTTCCTGTCGTAATAACCTGACTAGCAAATAAAGTGACATGAGAAGTATTGTGTACTCTCTCGTTCACTTAACAACGATATACATTATTTCTTTATAGTCTATTATTATCACTTGTATTTTGGTTACTTTTCCAATGTTTACTATTTGTTTAGTTTAAATCTTTATACACTTTTTTGTTTACTCTCCATAATAAACAGTTTTATATATTTTAATTAGGCTACTTCAAGCTTCCTTGATCTAGTATAGTGTTATATCCATTGTATTTTGTTAACAGTGTATGATATTTAGCAATATCATATAGTGGTGTACCTAATTTTAATTTAGTGTATTATACCCAGAAAAATCAATTTTTTTTTGTTTTAAATAATAGTCTCAATCCATATATTCATCCTTGTCAGTAGTTAATGGTAATTGATTTTCATTTATTAACACGTACTTATATTCTCCGCTAGTCTTATGAATGCAAATATTGATCCATAGATTAATCTCTTGTTAAACGGTATAAACAATCCTGATAATAATTACTAATATTACTCTGCTAGTCTGGGTAAAACTGTGTTCAGTGGCACTGATAACATCACAGTATTCAGTTATAATGTTAGATCATTGAGTAAACACCATGATGACCTCCTTGCACTGCTTAATTCTTCAAATGTTAATATGTCTTTCATTATTCTTACTGAAACTTGGCTCAAACATAACAGACATCTTCGCCTTATCTGGTAATACAGCCATATATGGTAGGCCTAATCAATTAGGAGGTGGCGCTACTATCTACTACTCTGATGAACTAGAATGTATTAAATCTACTTGCACCACGGACGAAAATTATTAATATATATTTGCAAAATTCTCATCCAAACCCTAAAAAAAACTATTACAGTTGGAACAGTCTAGAGATTACCTCATACAAATCCCTATACATTTAATGATAAGCTAAAAAACATTACAACTGACTCGATGACTACTTCACCTGACACTTGCTGGCGACTTTAACATAAACCTCACCCAAGCAGCTGACCCTCAAGTAGCTGATTTCACAAACACTACGAACAACTGGTTGCTACTGCCATTTATACTTAAGACAACAAGAATTTCTGAGACATGTGCCTCTTTACTTGACCATATCTGGACCAATACTTTATCCTCATTAAAAACAGGGATAACACCACACATCACTACCCCATCTTTCTCATAACAGACTTGTGTAAATTGCCTCAAAACTTGACGAGTCATCAGTAAATAACTATTTCAACATTAAGTGACATTGACTGGCGGAGAGAGCTAGCCGACAGCCACCATATTGATGTTTTAAAAAATATCTTAAAAAAACAGAGCTTCTATAACAGGCATTGACCAATTAAAACGAAGCAGATTACAGCAAAGAGAAAAAACAGCCCCTGGCTTACAAATATTATCCTCAAATCCACTGAAAACAAATCTATATGAAAAACAGTTCAGACTGGGTCTAATAACAAAAGAATGGATAAAACGATACACGTCAATACTTACTGATCTAATACGGAAGTCTAAACCACTGTATTATACAAACAGATTTAATGAATACACAAATAACCCGCATATAGAAGAGAGGAGCTTACGACGACGTTTCGGTCCGACTTGGACCATTTACAAAGTCACACTAACAAAAACAAGGGAGGGAGGGAGTTTATGTAGTCCAATGAGAGGGGCGGGAACAAGAGAAAGTGGTGGAGGAGTAATAGTGGTAGTAGTAGTGGTAGTGGAGTCAGTCAAATACTAAGAAAGAGGAGCACTGCAAGGGAGCTACCGGCTCACTTAAGGGGGGAAAAGATAAAAATGAACAACAGAAACAAGGCAAAAAAAATATAACACAGAGGAGAAAGAGGAAAGGGGAAAGGGGAGAAGGAAAAAAAGAATAAGTCACGGGTGTTCTGAAGTTTGGAGCATTGATTCTTTTTTCCCTTCTCCCCCTTCCCCTTTCCTCTTTCTTCTTCTCCTCTGTGTTTTCTTTCTTTTGCCTTGTTTCTGTTGTTCATTTTTATCTTTCCCCCCTCTGTGTTCTTGCCCCTACCTTATGTGGGCCGGTAGCTCCCTTGCAGTGCTCCTCTTTCTTAGTATTTGACTGACTCCACTACCACTACTACTACCACTATTACTCCACCACTTTCTCTTGTTCCTGCTCCTCTCCTTTGCCTACATAAACTCCCTCCTTCCCTTCTTTCTGTCAGTGTGACTTTGTAAATGGTCCTAGTCGGACCGAAACGTCGTCGTAAGCTCCTCTCATGTACAAAAAAAAAAAACAGATCATGTGCTGTCGCGCACTATTGCAACTCTAACAAATCTGTGGAATCTTCGACTTTCCCATCGATACTCAAGACAGCAAGGGTTACCCCGATCCTCGAAGGAGGCGATCCAACTGAAGTGAATAACTGTAGACCTATATCAAACTTGCCCTTGCTAACTAAAATCTTCGAAAAAAATAATACACAAGTGAATTTACTCCTACCTAATATCTCACAACATACTTTACCCCTGTTAGTTTGGGTTTAGGCTGAAAAAAATACGAATGATGCAATTATACAAATGGTCGAACTGCTATATGCAGCACTCGAAAAAAATTAATATCCTCCGAGGCTCTTCACAGACCTACGGAAATTATTTGATACAGTGAACCACAATACCTTGCACCTTAAACTAGAACATTACGGGGTCGGTCAGAGGACATTCCCTTTAATACATAAAGTATTTTCTTAGCAATAGACACCTGTCTACACAAATGGCGTTACCTCATCTACTCAGCCTGTAATTGCTGGAGTGCCACAGGGTAGTGTCCTTGGCCCACTACTTTTTCTCATTTACATCAGTGACCTCCCAACGCATCTCGACTCCTTAAACCAGTTCTATTTATATATGACATTACTTATGTCTTCTCTCACTCAAACCCGACTATGCTTAGAGACACTGTTAACGACGAGCTACTAAAAAGATTACGACCAACAAACTCTCTCTCAATATACACAAAACCTACTTCATGCTGAGGGCAAATTTTTAGGTCATCACCTTGGCTGCAACCTTAAATTTCTGACCCACATCCAACGTATATCCAAGAAAGTATCCAAAACAGTAGGCATCCTTTCCAAGATACGGTACTATGGACCCAAACGGCACTACTTACATTATACCACTCTCTAATCTACCCTTACCTCACCTATGGTATTTGTGCTTGGGGATCAACTAATCACGAATGATCAGCAACTCCTGCACCAGACAACACACTCCACCGCCCTTCAAGAGCTTCAACTTACTTAATATACAAAATATACACTCATATTATTGTGCCTACTATGCATATAGAACATTAACCTCCAATATAAACCCTCTTCTCAAACTTCTCCTTTATAGCTACAACAGAACAAATAGGCATAACACAAGGCACAAAATACTCTTCGACATCTCTAGTGTCCGTCTCACCCTATGCAAAAATGCAATACACATAAAGGGCCCTAAGATCTGGAATTCATTGCCCGAACCAGCAAAACGTCCCCTGCCTGCAAATCAATTTAGGGCTATACTTAAAGATGATCTCATCTCCCAAAATTAACCATACCAACACTGTGCTAAATCATTCAACCAGTATGAAACGACTAAAAAAATCCCCCCAAAATTAAGACCGCTTAATCAATTTAAAACATTAATACATACTTAAAAATTGTACTGCTGTATCATAGTAAATTGTGCTAATTGTAATATTGTTATTTGTTTTGTTCTATCTCGCTACTATAAATCTTATTAATTATAATAAATTTTAGCTACCTCACTTTAGTAATAAGGTAAAATAATGAATAATTAAAATGAGTAATTTACCATTTACCACCTATATCTAGTTTTAAGTAGCCCGTAAACATTAGGATTAGTCTGCCCGAAATGCTCAGGAATGTTAGTGTCTATCTTTGTACTTAACAACACTATAAAATGTAAGTCACACATTGTAATCTTTGCAAAGACATAAAATTTGTATTTGTATTCGTAGGTTCCACACTACAAACAAAACCGTGCGGCTCTCATCACACACTTGACCATCAAGTGTTGCATTCTTGTGTAGGAAGGGTGAGGACCACTCCGTTACTCTGGTTAATAACATGAAAGCAATAATTTTTGAAACCGTTAATAAACTGGTTGTAGTTTAATGAAGGTCAGTAGGGCAGTTGGATACAACCATTAGCAAACTACTACTACACGCCCTCCCTACCTCCCCCCCCACATTAACCAAACCCCTTCCCCAACTCATCACATTATCACACCCTTTAACCAACGCCCCACACTATCACTTTCCCTCACCACCTCCCCGCAATATCAAACCCCCTCCCATTCAGGTACAAAGCCAAGAGGAGCTAGGAGAACATGGCTTTCCCCTTAAAAATGTTTTAGCTCCCCTAGGAATATTCAGAGATAACAAGAACACAGTGAGGCACGCACGTGGAAATCTACGTAAGAGTACATCGCCAGAATGTAAGACTAGACAACACTGTTGTCATTCATGTGTAGTAGACACACACACCCAGCTGACAAATTTTCTGAGAATAGGGTGTGTGCAAGAGGAAATAAACGGCCGGTCAAAGTGATTTTCAAGACGAAATCGGCTCAAAACAGGATCCTGCAGGAGGAAGCCCGACTAAAGTACACATCGGCATACCGGATGGTGTACCTTGACGGAGACAGAACACAAGAAGAAAGGCAGAAACTGAAAGAGAGGGTACAAAGACACAAGGCGGAAAGAGAGGCAAAGGCGGAAATGAGCAAGAGAACCCAGACTCAGGAGGAAGAGCAAATATAACCTCCCTCAGAACCACGCACAGAAGGGCCTCAACCATGACAACCCCAATGCAACCAAACAATCCAACCCAAAATCTACACACCATACCTACTGCCCCCACCGCTTCATCACAAACTCTGCCCCCACAGCAATAATCCATAGTTCCCTGCCAGGTCCGCTTGCTTCCCCAACCCCAGCGTTCTCCCCAGACCACAGTTTTAGAAAAGAGGTTGAAGGTTTGATATATAAATGCAGATGAAATAACGAAACTCACAGGGATGATAACAGGCGCAATCTTTCCATCTGGATATCAGATTCTAAGGAAAGATGGAGGGAGCAGAGGGGGAGGAGGAGTTGTACTACTCAACAAAAACCGATGGGGATTTGAGGAAATGGACGAAATGGGCGAAAGGGAGTACATAGTAGGTACAATTCAGTCTGGGGGACATAAGGTAGTCATTGCAGTGATGTACAACCCGCCACAGAACTGCAGGAGGCCCAGAGAAGAATATGAAGAGAGTAACAGAGCAATGGTGGACACACTTGCCGAGATGGCCAGAGGGGCTCGCGTGGGTAGAGCAAAGCTACTAGTTATGGGTGATTTCAATGACATGGAGATTGATTGGGAAAATATGGAGCCACATGGGGGCCCTGAAACATGGAGAGCCAAGATGATGGATGTGGTACGGGAAAAACTCATGCATGAACATGTTAAGGACACTACCAGAGAGAGAGAGTGGAGAATGAACCAGCAAGACTGGGCCTCGTATTCACCTTGAGTAGCTCGGACATCGAGGACATCACATATGAAAGGCCCCCTCAGAGCTAGTGATCACATGGATCTGAGCTTTGAATACATAGAGTTACAAGTGGAGAGGGTAACAGAAGTTGGATGGATAAAGCCAAACTACAAAAGGGGGGACTACACAGGCACGAGGAACTTTCTGAAAGATGTTTAGTGGGAAAGAGAATTGTTAGGAAAATCAGTAAATGAAATGATAGACTATATAACAACAAAAATGCAAGGAGGCAGAGGAGAGGTTTGTTCTGAAGAGCACAAAAATAATGGAAAGACCAGAACGAGCCCTTGGTATACCCAAAGGTGTAGGGAGGCAAAAACTAAGTGCACTAGAGAATGGAAAAAGTACAGAAAACAAAGGACCCAGGAAAATAAAGATATTAGTAGAAGAGCCAGAAACGAGAATGCGCAGATGAGGATGGAGGCCCAGTGACTGTACGAAAATGACATTGCATCGAAAGTCAAGTCTGACCCGAAGCTGTTTAGCCATATCAGGAGGAAGACAACAGTCAAGGACCAGGTATTCAGGCTGAGAAAGGACTTTGGGAAGTCAAAATAGGGGGGTACACCAGCATGGAATATACCAAGTGCTGGATGAAATACACACAACCGAGGAGGAGGTGAAGAAGCTACTAAGTGAACTTGATAATTCAAAAGCCGTGGGACCGAACAACATCTCTCCTTGAGTCCTTAGAGAGGGAGCAGAGATGCTGTGTATGCCACTAACAACAATTTTCAACACATCCATTGAAACTAGGCAAATACCTGAGGTATGGAGGACGGCAAATGTAGTCCCCATTTTTAAGAAAGGAGACAGACACGAGGTACAGACCAGTGTCACTGACTTGTATAGTATGCAAAGTCATGGAGAAGATTATCAGAAGGAGAGTTGTGGAGCACCTAGAATGGAACAAGCTTATAAACGACACCCAGCATGGATTCAGGGAAGGAAAATCCTGAATCACAGACCTACTGGAGTTTTATGACAAGGTAACGGAAGTAAGACACGAGAGAGAGAGGTGGGTAGATTGCATTTTCTTGGACTTCAAGAAGGCTTTCGACACAGTTCCTCACAAGAGATTAGTACAAAAGCTGGAGGACCAGGCATGAATAACAGGAAGGGCACTGCAATGGATCAGGGAGTACCTGACAGGGAAGCAACAACGAATCATGGTACGTGACGAGATGTCAAAGTGGGCGCCTGTGACGGCGGGGTTCCACAGTGGTCAGTCCTGGAACCAGTTCTGTTTTTGGTATACGTGAATGACATGACGGAAGGGATAGACTCAGAAGTGTCCCTGTTTGGAGATGATGTGAAGTTAATGAGGAGAATTAAATCGGATGAGGATCAGGCAGGACTACAAAGAGACCTGGACAGGTTGCAAGCCTGGTTCATCAACTGGCTCCTTGAATTTAACTCCCCGCCAAATGCAAAGTCATGAAGATCGGGGACGGGAAAAGATCTCAGACAGAGTACAAGGTAGGTGGCCAAAGACTGCAAACCTCAGTTAAGGAAAAGGATCTTGAGGCGCATATCAAACAAATAACTGCTGCAGCATATGGGCGCCTAGCAAACCTGAGAATATCGTTTCGATACCTCAGTAAGGAATCGTTCAAGACTCTGTACATCGTGTACGTCAGGCCCATACTGGAGTATGCAGCACCAGTTTGGAACCCACACCTAGTCATGCATGTCAAGAAATTATAGAAAATGCAAAGGTTTGCAACAAGACTAGTCCCAGAACTAAGGGGAATGGCCTACGAAGAAAGGTTAGGGAAAATCGGCCTGACGATACTGGAAGACAGGAGGGTTAGGGGAGACATGATAAGGACATACAAAATACTGCGAGGAATTGACAGGGTGGACAGAGACAGAATGTTCCAGATTTGGGACACAGAAACAAGGGGTCACAATTGGAAGCTGAGGACTCACATGAGTTGTCAGAAATGTAATAGTCTGGCAAGTGACGTAGTGGAGGCAGGAGACACTTGTGCAACATACAGTCCAGTGTAGAGAACGGTGGAAGATGACGAGGACTGATGGACTGAACACTTCGACTCCAGGCTAAGGGACTGATTACCTCAAACTCCTCATCTTCCACTTTTCTCTGCAATGGACTGAAGAAACGTTTCCAGAATAAAGATTCCCAAATGTTGCACAAGCGTCTCATCCTTCAACTTGTCGTTTTTTTCTAAACCATTTATACACAGAGAAATGTGTTCCAGTTATACACAGAGAAATGTGTTCCATTTATACACAGAGAAATGTGTTCCATTTCCAATACTTAATTCCTTAGTGTTTTTACACAAAGTTGTTTATAAACAAAAGCCCAGAATAAATAATTACACTGGTCAGGAGGAAACTAAGTTAGGTAGATTATGTCAGTAGTGACATAGTCTTCATACAGAGTGAAACAAAACAACTCAATTGGCCCTGATGAACTGTTTTCACTTATGCTAAAGGAATACAGGGTGTTTTAAATTGATGAACCCAATTTCAAAGCAGTTTGCTTTGAAATTGGGCCCATCCTTTGGAAACACCCTGTATAAGAAAGAACTTAACAAATTATTAACTATTTTATTGAATAAATCAACATATTATGTCAGGTAGGTGGAAAGTGGTGATGCCCACTTATAAAGTGGCAAATGTGATGCCCACTTATAAAGTGGCAAATGTGATGCCCACTTATAAAGTGGCAAATGTGATGCCCACTTATAAAGTGGCAAATTTGATGCCCACTTATAAAGTGGCAAATGTGATGCCCACTTATAAAGTGGCAAATGTGATGCCCACTTATAAAGTGGCAAATGTGATGCCACTTATAAAGTGGTAAATGTGATGTCCACTTATAAAGTGGCAAATGTGATGCCCACTTATAAAGTGGCAAATGTGATGCCCACTTATAAAGTGGCAAATGTGATGCCCACTTATAAAGTGGCAAATGTGATGCCCACTTATAAAGTTGCAAATATGATGCTCACTTATAAAGATGCCAATGTGATGCCCACTTATAAAGTGGCAAATGTGATACCCACTTATAAAGTGGCCAATGTGATGCCCACTTATAAAGTGGCAAATGTGATGCCCACTTATAAAGTGGCAATTGTGATGCCCACTTATAAAGTGGCAAATATGATGCTCACTTATAAAGTGGCCAATGTGATGGCCACTTATAAAGTGGCAAATGTAATTCCCACTTATAAAGTGGTCAATGTGATGCCCACTTATAAAGTGGCAAATGTGATGCCCACTTATAAAGTGGCAAATGTGATGCCCACTTATAAAGTGGCAAATGTGATGCCCACTTATAAAGTGGCAAATGTGATGCACACTTATAAAGTGGCCAATGTGATGCCCACTTATAAAGTGGCAAATGTGATGCCCACTTATAAAGTGGCCAATGTGATGCTCACTTATAAAGTGGGAAACAGGTTCTCAGTTTCGAATTATTAACATAATCAGACTGACATATCAGTTGTGTGGGGGATGGTGGAGGGGTAGTAAATATTGGGGTGGGGGTAGTGATGTTGTGGAGTGTGGGAGTGGGGGTAGTGATGCTGGGGATTGTAGAGGTAGTGATGTTGGGGAGTGTGAGGGGTGGGGGTAGTGATGTTGGGGAGTGTGAAGGTGGGGGAATGTGGGGTGGGAGAAGTGTTGGGGTGGGAGGAGTGTGGGGTAGTAATGTTGGAGAGTATAGGGGTAGGGGAGTGTGGGGGTGGGGAGTGTGGGATAGGGAGTGTGGGGTGGGGAGTGTAGGGGTAGGTGAGAGTGGGGATAAAGGAGTGGGGATTGTGGGGCTGGGAAGTATTGGGGTGCGGTGAGTTAAGGGTTGGGAGTGTGGGGATGGGGAGTGTGGGGTTGGGGGAGTGTGGGGGTGGGGGATGTGTGGGGTGGGGGTGTGGTGTGTGGGGGTGGGGTAGTGTGGGGTGGGGAGTGTTGGGGTAGGGTAGTGTGGGGTGGGGGAGTGTGGGGTAGGGAGTGTTGGGGGTGAGGGAGTGTGGGGGTGGAGGTTGGGGTGAGGGAGTGGGGGTGGTGGAGTGTTGGGGTGGAGGGTGGAAGAGTGCGGGGGTGGGGGAGAGGAGTGTTGGGGTGGGGAGTGCGGGGTGGGAGAGTGCGGGGGGTGGGGGAGTGTGGGGTGGTGGAGTGTTGGGGTGGGGAGTGTGGGGATGAGGAGTGCTGGGGTGGGGAGTGGGGGTGGGGAGTGCGGGGTGGAGGAGTGTAGGGGTTGGGGAGTGCGGGGTGGGGAAGTGTGGGGTGGAGTGTTGGGTGGTGGAGTGTTGGGTGGTGGAGTGTTGGGTGGTGGAGTGTTGGGTGGTGGAGTGTTGGGGTGGGGAGTGGAAGAGTGCGGGGTGGGGGAGAGTGGAGTGTTGGGGTGGGGAGTGGGTGGTAGGGGAGTGTGGGGTGGGGAGTGCTGGGGTGGGGGAGTGTGGGAGTGTTGGGGTGGGGGAGTGTGGGAGTGTTGGGGTGGGGAGTGTGGGGTGGGGGAGTGTGGGGTGGGGAGTGTGGGGTGGGGAGTGTGGGGGTGGGGAGTGTGGGGTGGGGGGTGTTGGGGTAGGGTTGTGTGGGGGTGGGGAAGTGTGGGGTAGGGGAGTGTTGGGGTGGGGAGTGAGGGGTGAGGGAGTGTGGGGTGGTGGAGTGTTGGGGTGGAGGAGTGTGGGGTGGTGGAGTGTTGGGGTGGATGAGTGGAAGAGTGCGGGGTGGGGAGAGTGGAGTGTTGGGGTGGGGAGTGCGGGGTGGGAGAGTGCGGGGTGGGGAGTGTGGGGTGGTGGAGTGTTGGGGTGGGGGAGTGGGATGGGAGTGGGGGATGGGGAGTGCGGGGTGGGGAGTGCGGGGTGGGGAGTGCGGGTGGAGGAGTGTAGGGGTTGGGGAGTGCGGGGTGGGGAAGTGTGGGGTGGAGTGTTGGGGTGGGAGGTGGGGTGGTGAGGTTGTGGTGGGGAGGTGGGGTGTGGAGGTTGGGGTGGGAGTGAAGGGGGGGTGGGGGAGAGGGAGGTTGGGGTGGGGATGCGGTGGTAGGGAGTGTGGGGTGGGAGTGCGGGTGGGGTTTCGGGGTTTGGGAGTGCGGGTGGGGAGTGCTGGGGTGGGGATGGGGTCGGGGTGCGGGGGTGGGGAGTGAGGGGTTGGGGAGTGCGGGGTGGGGAAGTGTGGGTGGAGTGTTGGGGTGGGTGAGTGCGGGGGTAGGGGAGTGTAGGGTGGGGAGTACGGGGGTTGGGGTGTTCGGGGTGGGGGATTGCGGGGGTGGGGGAGTTCGGGGGTGGGGGAGTTCTGGGGTGGGGGAGTGCGGGGGTTGGGGAGTGGGGGGTGGGGGTGGCACTATCACTGCAACAACAAGGAAAGTTAACATTATTGTTTATAAGCTTCTTGACTCACACCAGGACAATGTGAACCCCACACCAGGACAATGTGAACCCCACACCAGGACAATGTGAACCCCACACCAGGACAATGTGAACCCCACACCAGGACAATGTGAACCCCACACCAGGACAATGTGAACCCCACACCAGGACAATGTGAACCCCACACCAGGACAATGTGAACCCCACACCAGGACAATGTGAACCCCACACCAGGACAATGTGAACCCCACACCAGGACAATGTGAACCCCACACCAGGACAATGTGAACCCCACACCAGGACAATGTGAACCCCACACCAGGACAATGTGAACCCCACACCAGGACAATGTGAACCCCACACCAGGACAATGTGAACCCCACACCAGGACAATGTGAACCCCACACCAGGACAATGTGAACCCCACACCAGGACAATGTGAACCCCACACCAGGACAATGTGAACCCCACACCAGGACAATGTGAACCCCACACCAGGACAATGTGAACCCCACACCAGGACAATGTGAACCCCACACCAGGACAATGTGAACCCCACACCAGGACAATGTGAACCCCACACCAGGACAATGTGAACCCCACACCAGGACAATGTGAACCCCACACCAGGACAATGTGAACCCCACACCAGGACAATGTGAACCCCACACCAGGACAATGTGAACCCCACACCAGGACAATGTGAACCCCACACCAGGACAATGTGAACCCCACACCAGGACAATGTGAACCCCACACCAGGACAATGTGAACCCCACACCAGGACAATGTGAACCCCACACCAGGACAATGTGAACCCCACACCAGGACAATGTGAACCCCACACCAGGACAATGTGAACCCCACACCAGGACAATGTGAACCCCACACCAGGACAATGTGAACCCCACACCAGGACAATGTGAACCCCACACCAGGACAATGTGAACCCCACACCAGGACAATGTGAACCCCACACCAGGACAATGTGAACCCCACACCAGACAATGTGAACCCCACACCAGGACAATGTGAACCCCACACCAGGACAATGTGAACCCCACACCAGGACAATGTGAACCCCACACCAGGACAATGTGAACCCCACACCAGGACAATGTGAACCCCACACCAGGACAATGTGAACCCCACACCAGACAATGTGAACCCCACACCAGGACAATGTGAACCCCACACCAGGACAATGTGAACCCCACACCAGGACAATGTGAACCCCACACCAGGACAATGTGAACCCCACACCAGGACAATGTGAACCCCACACCAGGACAATGTGAACCCCACACCAGGACAATGTGAACCCCACACCAGGACAATGTGAACCCCACACCAGGACAATGTGAACCCCACACCAGGACAATGTGAACCCCACACCAGGACAATGTGAACCCCACACCAGGACAATGTGAACCCCACACCAGGACAATGTGAACCCCACACCAGGACAATGTGAACCCCACACCAGGACAATGTGAACCCCACACCAGGACAATGTGAACCCCACACCAGGACAATGTGAACCCCCACACCAGGACAATGTGAACCCCACACCAGGACAATGTGAACCCCACACCAGGACAATGTGAACCCCACACCTCGTCCTCAATAACTATGTCACATTTTCACATAAGGTTTGTAGCTCATTTATGAGTTAGGTTAAGTTAGGTTGGGTTAGGTTGAGTTAGGTTAAGCTTAGGTTAGGTTGGGCTATGTTAGGATAGGTTAAGTTACGTTGGGTTAGGTTAGGTTGGGTTTGGTTAGGTTGGGTTTGGATAGGTTGTGTTAGGTTAGGCTAAGTTAGGTTAGGTTGGGCTAGGTTTGTTTGGGTTAGGTTGGGCTAAGTTAGTTTGGGTTAGGTTAATTTGGGTTAGGTCACGTTGGGTTAGGTTGGGCTAGGTTAGTTTAGGTTAGGTTGGGCTAGGTTAGTTTAGGTTAGGTTGGGCTAGATTACAATGTAAGAAACTATAAATATAAGATCAAAAAATATATAATACTCTGCTTGTATGAACAGAAAACGGGCTGCCACTGCTCACGGGTCAGGTAATTGTCATAGTATTTCAAATGTTCAAGACTGGGTCAACTGTCACCCATTTGACAGTAATTTACAACAGTGCCATGTTATCTGTTTGTGTTGCTTCCCTTGTGTAGTCACCGAACTGTACTCGTGAGGTTTGAGCGCTCTCTCCAAAATTCTAAGCATTGGCTTACTGTTTTTTCCTCATACCTCACTACAGGGCTCCTGCTGTTCAGCAAAGGGTTGTATAGCATATATATATATATATATATATATATATATATATATATATATATATATATATATATAATTTTGGGTCCAGTTGTCATTAGTCTTGCCTTGGTGTATTTTTTTTCAACTTCCTGGAATATGTTTATCATTTTATTAACAACAACAGTCATTCCGCATAATGAATGTTTCTTCTCTTCCCATAGTCTTCCTTTCTCACTATGTAATACTCCACGAAAAACATGTATTTATTAACACCGGGAGTTAGGTGTGTGTGTGTGTGTGTGTCGTATATATGACATGTGTATAGTTGCCAGACACATGTGTCCGGTGTTGCCTTAATGTTGACTCAGTGCTTGCACCTGGCCTGGGGACGGGAAGGGGGACTCTCTGGTTCACAGCAAGCATCACTTGACCCCCTCATGTATTCTCAACACAACAGTGTGTGTTCTGTAATAATTATTACTGAAAACCCACGTGGAGACAGAAATTCAGGAGATTAATTAACCTGTGTATTTCGACCCTCTTTTTGGATCCTTTACATCTGCTGAAGAGGATCCCAGAAGGAGATCGAAATATGCAGGTCTCCTTGTGGGGTATTATTGAGCATTGACAAGTGTTCAATATAATTTAGTTATTCACGGGTGGGGTTAGAACCCGCGATCAGAGAGTAGTAAAACTCAAGACCGACGCTCTAGCCACTGGGCCAGCTGGCTACAGTAAGATTCATCCAACTAGGTATATTTATACACCATAGGAAGGTTAGCATAGGCACCACTGTGACCACAAATGCAAGTTTTTGCAGACGAATCTCCCGTCATGATGACGGACAGGCTGATAAATTAGACACATCTACAACACTTTGGTATTTTTCTTGCTGAAACCTTTCGCCTGCAAAATAGGCTTCTTCAGTCGAATAAAGATGAATACAAAACTGGAGACACTAGAAGTAGTTCTGTCAGCGTTAGTAGGAGTGGTCGAAGGTACTACTACAGTCCCCGGTGTTGTAATCGACTGAAGAAGCCTCTTGTGAGGAAGAAATCTTTCGGCAGTGAAGACACCCAAGTGTTGCAGATGTGTCTTATTTGTCAGGATAGTGTTGTATGTCTTTGGTCAACCTCGGATGGCTGGAAAATAAACTCTGGACAGTTTGAGTGCCCGGGTCTGTGAGTGTTGTGTAAAGCTCTGATGTTGTATGAACCAGGGCACGGGTGTTGTATGAGGCACAGCACGGGTGTTGTATGAGGCACAGCACGGGTGTTGTATGAGGCACAGCACGGGTGTTGCATGAGGCACAGCACGGGTGTTGTATGAGGCACAGCACGGGTGTTGTATGAGGCACAACACGGGTGTTGTATGAGGCACAGCACGGGTGTTGTATGAGGCACAGCACGGGTGTTGTATGAGGCTGAAGGATGTAAACACAAGTGGATAATGTGGTCAGTAAGATCCCATTTCATCTGTATACAAAGGTCAGAAATAACTGAATTTCTGAAACAGACTCAAGTCAGCTGTGGGTGTGTGTACACAGAGAGACGTCCACCTCTTGGTGCATATACTCAGGGTAGTGAGAGAAGTTTCTGTTTGAGGTAATCAAAACACACGATACAGTTCCTCCTGCTGGTGAATCATGGTCCTCACAGCCTCGATGGCATCCTGGATGTGACGCATGGCCCACAGTGCCACAATCAGGCCGCACCAGTGCCACTTATGAGTGCATTAAAGTCATAGTCCGCATAATGCGCACGATTGGTTGATCCGGTGCTTCGCTGGTGCCCACCTGGCTGCTGCTTCCACGAGTATACAAGGCCAAACACAGTGTTATACTTGTGCAAACTTCCTTTCATCATTCAACTGAATGATAAATAACTTTTACGACTGTTTTATTTACCCTGAGGAGTATTAGCAGTAGTATTTGTGGCGGTGGTTGACGATGGACTGATACCTGGGGTTCCCTTCCTAAGCCCGGGTTGTTTATCAGTTGTTTCAGCGACTGTATTGTGACTTTTGTTCTTCAAAATTAAATGTGTTGAGGCTTGTGGTTTGCTGGGGAGGTTCAGTCGCCTGTACACTGATATCAAGACCACGTCGAGCCCTCTCAGGAAATTATAGACACTGTATTTTCCTGCGCATAAGGCGTGTCCCCCCCCCCCCCACAAAAAGCCTTGGAAAAGCACCCTGCGCCTTATATGCTCAAGGTCAGGGTCAATGATAGGCTTTGCGTTACACTTTAGCAGTTGTTTACTAACGTTACGTTACAACTGCTTGCAAACATCGTCTTATACGTGTTATATGCTTGGGCGTCTTATATGCAGGACAATACGGTAAAAGATTTGCAATAAATAGAGATCCTGTGAACGTGGAGACAGGTTAGGTTAGGTAAGGTTTGTCATTAATCAGGACAAGTGTTTCCTGACGTGGGTCTTAGTCATATGATGACCCGCAGCTGGAGCTTTTGGTCGTCTGACCGAGGCCTTCCACTGGCTTACAGGTCCACCCCATTAAATATTATGGTTATGAACATGGAGACAGTTTGACGTTTTAACATACGCTATATTCTCAGAGGAAAAAAAATTAACATAGATCACTCGTGGGTTGCTTATAAATTAGCAGATTTCAATTGGTAATTTTTAAAAATTACGAGATTAAAAAAAATTAGGCAAACATATATGCACTTCAGACCCCGATTTGAACTTAATAGTCTGAAGACGATCAGTGAGTTCAGGAACAGGAAAATATCTCATCTGGCCAAATACCCTGAAACCCGGTCACAAGTACGTAGCAGGGGGCATCAACACGACCTCAGTAAGGACGTATTTTCAGAGGTTACTTGAGGACAGCAAGGTGAATAAACCACGCGTGGTCAGTATAAACCACGTTGTCAGTATAAACCACGTGGTCAGTATAAACCACGTTGTCATTATAAACCAAACATGGTCAGTATAAATCAAATGTGGTGAATAAAAAACACGTGGTCAATATAATACCACACGTGGTCGATATAAACCACGTGGTCAATATAAACCACACGTGATCAATACAAACCACAGGTGGTCAGTACAAACCGCACATGGTTAATACAAACGCTTGCAGATGTGTATATTAGACGTGACTCAGCACTTATCTACACTTATAAACAAGTGGTACAGCTAATGAATAAACGATACAGGTGCAGTACAAGTATTGACTGTGACAACGTTTTGCTCTGTGTAGAGCTTCATAAAGACTTGATAAAGCTCTACACAGAGCTTCATAAAGACTTGATAAAGCTCTACACAGAGCTTCATAAAGACTTGATAAAGCTCTACACAGAGCGAAACGTTCACAGGGTAAAGAGCCTGTTCACCACCCTGGCCAAGCAAGGCCGGGGGGCTGGGTCTAGCCCCGTCGCTCTCTCCCTCAATCTCCCAACCATTCCTCTCCCTCCCTTATCTCTCACTATCCAAATCTCCCTTTCACCCTCATGAGTGTTACCTGGGAGTAGCCTGCACTCTCCGGTGTCTATTCATTAAAATAAGGTTTCAACTGTCAGGGGTAAATCACGATTTTGTAATAAATTATACAAGTCATGTGAAGCCTCTTAGGAGACTGCTTCAACACTAACTACCCGAGACTGCGTCAACACTAACTACCCTAGACTACGTCAACACTAACTACCCGAGACTACGTCAACACTAACTACCCGAAACTGCGTCAACACTAACTACCCGAGACTACGTCAACACTAACTACCCGAGACTGCGTCAACACTAACTACCATGACTTTTGAGTGATTCTGGTCTAATGGAATGAGCTAAACACCTTAACCTTGCCAAGATGGCATCGTTGCCATGATAAACACGACAACAAACAATAACACTTTGTTTCTTGTTAACACAAGGTTAAATAATTTAGTGTTCTAACTGAGTTCAATGTTGAAATGACTTACGATCTTGAAATGACTTACAAATTTGAAATGACGTACAAATAGAAGCGACCGTGTCTTTGATTGATGAAATGGAGAAAGATTTATTTTTTGTTTTTGGGGCGGCTTCGAATGATTGAGGTACTCACCTAGTTGTGGTTGCAGGGGTCGAGTTACAGCTCCTAGTCCCGCCTCTTCGCTGGCCGCTACTAGGTCACTCCTCCCGTTCCATGAGCTTTATCATATCTCTTCTTAAAGCTATGTATGGATCTTGTGTGGAGGGGTGTGTGTATATGTGCGCGTGTGTGTGTGTGCGTGTGTAGATGTACTCGCCTATTTGTGGTTGCGGGGGTCGATACTCACCTATGGAATTTGTGCATGGGGATCAACAACATTAAATCACCTTAGACCACTCATAACCCAGCAAAAGGCTGCAGTCAGAATGATAACAAATTCCCACTCAAGACAGCATACTCCACCAATATTCAAAAGCCTAAAACTACTCACCATAGAGAACATTCACACTTATTCTTGGTCCTACTACATACATAGAACTCTACACTCAAATATAAACCATCCGCTCAAAATTCTTCTCACCAACTTTAACAGGACCCATGACCACAACACAAGACACAAAACACTTTTTGATATACCCCGTGTCCATATCACCCTGCGTAAAAATTCTATGCACATAAAGGGTCCCAGAATCTGGAACTCATTACCAGTAAATACTAAAATAACCTTGTCTGAACATCAATTTAAGAATCTTCTCAAAAACCACCTACACACCCTAAACTAAATACTGTAAACTACTTTCAACAATGCTCAATGTTATTTTCCTATAATATAATTTCAATATTTACTATTGATATAACCATCCTACAAAATACTTTCACCTTGTCACAATGTAATATCCTCAGATTGTAATTTGAGTAAACTTATTATCTGCTATAAATACAAACTAATGTTTAACTATAACAAACTTAATCAATTTCTCTAGTATTAAGTAGTATTTAGTCTGCCCATAATGCCATGACATGATAGTGACTCTCTTTGCACTGCAGTTCATAATTGTAATTACAAAATCTTGATGCAAACTTGCCATGAAATAAAAATATTATTATTATTATTATTATTATTATTATTATTATTATTATTATTATTATTATTATTATTATGTATGGTTCCTGCCTCCACTACATCACTTGCCAGACTATTCCACTTCCTGACAACTCTGTGACTGAAGAAATACTTCCTAACATCGATTTGACTCATCTGAGTCTTCAACTTCCAATTGTGACCCCTTGTTTCTGTGTCCCATCTCTGGAACATCCTGTCTCTGTCTACCTTATCTATTCCTCGCAGTATTTTGTATGTCGTTATCATGTCTTCCCTAACCCTCCTGTCCTCCAGTATCGTCAGGCCGATTTCCCTTAACCTTTCTTCATAGGCCATTCCCCTTAGTTCTGGGACTAGTCTTGTTGCAAACCTTTGCACTTTCTCTAATTTCTTGACATGTTTGACCAGGTGTGGGTTCCAAACTGGTGCCGCATACTCCAGTATGAGCCTGACGTACACGGTGTACAGAGTCTTGAACGATTCCTTACTGAGGTATCGGAACGCTATCTCACACACACCTGACAGGGAGGCAACAACGAGTCATATGCTGCAGCAGTTATCTGGTTGATGTGTGCTTCCGGAGACGTGCTCTTTATTATACTCACCCCAAGATCTTTCTCCTTGAGTGAGCTTTGCAGTCTTTGGCCACCTAGCCTGTACTCTGTCTGCGGTCTTCTTTGCCCTTCCCCGATCTTCATGACTTTGCATTTGGCAGGGTTAAATTCAAGAAGTCAGTTACTGGACCACGAGTCCAGCCTGTTCATGTCTCTTTGAAGTCCTGCCTGATCCTCATCTGATTTAATTCTCCTCATTAACTTCACATCGTCTGTGAACAGGGACACTTCGTAGTCTATCCCTTCCATCATGTCATTCACATATACCATAAATAACACTGGTCCTAGGACTGACCCCTGTGGGACCCCGCTCGTCACAGGCGCCCACTGTGATACGTCATCTCGTACCATGAGTCGTTGTTGCCTCCCTGTCAGGTATTCTCTGAGACATTGCAGTGCCCTTCCTGTTATACGTGCCTGATCCTCTAGCTTCTGCACTAATCTTTTGTGAGGAACTGTGTCGAAGGCCTTCTTGCAGCCCAAGAAAATGCAATCCGTGGCATACAGACTGAAGTAGGATACGGGCAGGATGTCAGTACAGCATACCTGTGGGACATGTAAAAGAATCCATGGAAGGAAATCCAGGATCACATGCAACCTATGCTTTTCCAAACATCATATCTCTTGTACAAGACTAAACACAGCCTCAAAAAATGACCTCGAACTAGCAAGGTGCTTCTGGTTGTGCAATAAAGATATAGAACTTTGGGCAGGTATCAGAAAGGTACTAAGGAGGGTAATAAATGATAAAAATAATCAAGAAAATAAAGATGAACTCTTGGACAGTCTACCAAAAATATATAAAACATGGGAGAAAGAGATAGAGGAGTGAACCAAAAAAATGCAGAATGCCCATACCACAACCCATACAACAACAGATGACTCGAAACTATATAGTCACCCACTGACTAAAACACAGGAAACAAAAACGTCAGTTAACCCAACCCCCCCCACATAGTGCTAACCCAGACCCAGACCCCAGTCCTAGCACTACTGCCCACAGCGCTGGTGCTGGCCCAGGCTCAGCCCCCAGCCCCAGTGCTGACTCAGTCTCAGCCCCCAGCCTTAGTGCCAGTCCAGACTCTACTAGGGACCCTACCACAGTCACCACTAAAACTTCAAACATACAGCCATCATTGCACAAGACCATACACCACATTACAGATGTAGTGGAGGAGTCTCCTTCTTCTTCTGAGGAAAGTAGATGGAATCCAGGATGGGGTGGCCCTGGACGGGGAGGCCCTGGAAGGGGTGGCCCTGGATGGGGTGGCCCTGGCTTGGATACTGAGGATTATAGTGCAGTCCTAGAAACTGCAGAAATTGAGAACACACCTACCAACAATTCTACCCAACCAAAAGTGAAATTGTGCAAATTCTATGTTTGGGGCATCTGTATGCATGGAATATCAGGAAAAAAATGAGACATGCAACTTTGAGCATCCCAAAAAATGTCGTGACCTCCAGTCTAAAGGAGAGTGTCGTTCTACCTCCTGTAATTTCTTTCACCCAAAAATGTGCTACTATTCGGTCTTCCAAAAGCAGTGTTACAACACCAGCTGCCCTGCATACCATCTAAAAGGGACCAGGAGCTACAGACCTCACAAGACAAACAATAGTAGCTACGACAACCCCACTCCAGGTGATTTTTTAGTGGCAGGAAACGGAAAAAGAAAATGGAAGAAAATAACAAAAATATTTTACCATCTTGGAGCCTTGTTGGACTGGAGGCACAGGCAGTGGCATCCCCATGGCCCTCCAGAACTACAATAACAAAATCCCCCAACAAACGCAGAATACAACCTCGTTTATTTTTGCTACTATACAGGGCCTTAAGCCATCCACCAACAAGAAAATACCTTTTATCAATGGACTTCTAGAGGAGTCTAATGCGATGTTTGCAGCCTTCACAGAGACCCACACAAAAGATCACCTTGACAATGAAATAGGGATAAATGGGTACAACCTTTTTAGATGCGACAGAAAGAACAGGCAACAAGGGAGGGAAAGGTTGGCATGTATGTCAAAGAGTCGCTCATCTGCATGGAGATGCTGAACACCACAAATGATATAGTTGAAGTTCTAACAGTAAAGATCGAGAACCAAAACCTAGTCATCGTGGTTGTATATAAGCCACCAGATGCAACCTCCAAACAGTTCAAGGAACAGCTACTGAAAATTGATTACTGTCTGGAAAGCCTTCCAGCTCCATCCCCAAACATCTTACTGCTTGGTGATTTCAACCTAAGGCATAGAAAATGGAAGAATGTAGCAAATAATGTTATAGCAGAAACAATCCCTGGAGGCAGCGCAGATGAAAGGTCACACACACATGAGCTACTAAAGCTCTGTGATAAACACACTCTAAGTCATCAGATAGTGGAGCCAACAAGACTAGAAAACACACTTGACCTTATCTTCACAAATAATGAGGACCTGGTAAGAGACATAACAATATAAAAAACAACTAATTCCGATCACAATCTAATCGAAGTTCAGACTTACATGCACAGGGATCCTGACCAGCACAATGCACGTAGCTGTGAAGGTGTCTTCACCAAATACAACTTTAACAACAAGAACATCAACTGGAGGGAGGGAAGAAGAGCGATTGGTGGAATGATGATGTAAAGAGAGTAGTAAGGGAGAAAAAGTTAGCATATGAGAGGTTTTTACAAAGTAGAAGTGATGCAAGGAGGGAAGAGTATATGGAGAGAAAAAGAGAGGTTAAGAGAGTGGTGAAGCAATGTAAAAAGAGAGCAAATGAGAGAGTGGGTGAGATGTTATCAACAAATTTTGTTGAAAATAAGAAAAAGTTTTGGAGTGAGATTAATAAGTTGAGGAAGCCTAGGGAACAAATGGATTTGAGAGTTAAAAATAGGAGAGGAGAGTTATTAAATGGAGAGTTAGAGGTATCGGGAAGATGGAGGGAATATTTTGAGGAGTTGTTAAATGTTGATGAAGACAGGAAAGCTGTGATTTCGTGTGTAGGGCAAGGAGGAATAACATCTTGTAGGAGTGTGGAAGAGCCAGTTGTGGGTGTAGGGGAAGTTCGTGAGGCAGTGGGTAGAATGAAAGGGGGTAAGGCAGCTGGGATTGATGGGATAAAGATAGAAATGTTAAAAACAGGTGGGGATATAGTTTTGGAGTGGTTGGTGCTATTATTTAATAAATGTATGAAAGAGGGTAAGGTACCTAGGGATTGGCAGAGAGCGTGCATTGTTCCTTTGTATAAAGGCAAAGGGGACAAAAGAGAGTTCAAAAATTATAGGGGAATAAGTCTGTTGAGTGTACCTGGTAAAGTGTATGGTAGACTTGTTATTGAAAGAATTAAGAGTAAGACAGAAAGCAGGATAGCAGATGAACAAGGGGGCTTTAGGAAAGGTAGGGGGTGTGTAGACCAAGTGTTTACAGTGAAACATATAGGTGAACAGTATTTGGATAAGGGTAAAGAGGTTTTTGTGGCATTTATGGATTTGGAAAAGGCGTATGATAGGGTGGATAAGGGGGCAATGTGGCAGATGTTGCAGGTGTATGGAATAGGAGGTATGTTACTGAAAGCAGTGAAGAGTTTTTATGAGGATAGTGAGGCTCAGGTTAGAGTGTGTAGGAGGGAGGGGGACTATTTCCCAGTAAAAGTGGGCCTTAGACAAGGATGTGTGATGTCACCATGGTTGTTCAATATATTTATAGATGGGGTTGAAAGAGAAGTGAATGCGAGGGTCTTGGAAAGAGGTGTGGGGTTAAAAGATAAAGAATCAAATACAAAATGGGAGTTGTCACAGTTGCTTTTTGCTGATGACACTGTGCTTTTGGGAGATTCTGAAGAGAAGTTGCAGAGGTTGGTGGATGAATTTGGTAGGGTGTGTAAAAGAAGAAAATTGAAAGTGAATATAGGAAAGAGTAAGGTGATGAGGATAACAAAAAGATTAGGTGACGAAAGATTGGATATCAAATTGGAGGGAGAGAGTATGGAGGATGTGAATGTATTCAGATATTTGGGAGTGGATATGTCAGCAGATGGGTCTATGAAGGATGAGGTGAATCATAGAATTGATGAGGGGAAAAGGGTGAGTGGAGCACTTGAGTCTGTGGAGACAAAGAACTTTGTCCATGGAAGTAAAGAGGGAATGTATGAGAGTATAGTTATACCAACACTCTTATATGGGTGTGAAGCATGGGTGATGAATGTTGCAACGAGGAGAAGGCTGGAGGCAGTGGAGATGTCATGTCTGGGGTCAATGTGTGGTGTGAATATAATGCAGAGAATTCGGAGTTTGGAAATTAGGAGGAGGTGCGGGATTACCAAAACTATTATCCAGAGGGCTGAGGAGGGTTGTTGAGGTGGTTCGGACATGTAGAGAGAATGGAACGAGACAGAATGACTTCGGAGTGTATAAATCTGTAGTGGAGGAAGGCGGGTAGGGGTCGGCCTAGAAAGGTTGGAGGAGGGGTAAAGGAGGTTTTGTGTGCGAGGGCTTGGACTTCCAACAAGCATGTGTGAGCGTATTTGATAGGAGTGAATGGAGACAAATGGTTTTTAATAATTGACGTGCTGTTGGAGTGTGAGGAAAGTAACATTTATGAAGGGATTCAGGGAAACCGGCAGGCCGGACTTGAGTCCTGGAGATGGGAAGTACTACAGTGTCTGCACTCTGAAGGAGTGGTGTTAATGTTGCAGTTTTATAACTGTAGTGTAAAGCACCCCTCTGGCAAGACAGTGATGGAGTGAATGATGATGAAAGTTTTTCTTTTTCGGGCCACCCTGCCTTGGTGGGAATCGGCCGATGTGTTAATAAAATAAAATAAAATAACATCAACTGGGACCAGGTAAACCATGTCTTAAATGAAACATGTTGGGAAGATATCTTAAATAACTTGGATCCAAACCAGTGCCTTGAAAGGATCAATTTCTTGGCAGCTGAAGTATGTTCAAGAAGAAGAGCAGGAGTAAACTGGAGAGATAAAGACGTTCCCTCTACAGAAGACAACGAAGAATCACTGAGCTCCTCAAGAACGCTAGATTATCTGATACACGGAAGGAAGAGCTGACCAGGGAAGTGGAAAGTATCGAACTTAAGTTGAAGGACTCTTACAGGAATCAGGAGAGACAGGAGGAGTTAAAAGCGATTAGTGAAATTGAAAGAAATTCGAAATATTTCTTTTCATATGCCAAAAACAAGGCAAATACCACATCTAGTATTGGGTCCTTGCTCAGACAAGATGGGACTTACACAGATGACAACAAGGAAATGAGTGAGATACTGAAATCCCAGTACGACTCTGTGTTTAGTGAGCCACTAATCGACAATCCAAATGATTTCTTCATAAATGAGCCTCAAAACTCCATCAATGTATGCCAGATTTCCGACATTACCCTAACTCCGATAAACTTTGAAAAAGCCATTGACAACATGCCCATGCACTCAGCCCCGGGCCCAGACTCGTGGAACTCTGTGTTCATTAAGAACTGCAAGAAACCCCTTTCACGTGTCCTAAGTATACTATGGAGAAGGAGCTTAGACATGGGTGAAATTCCACAGTCACTAAAATCAACGGATATAGCCATACTTCGTAAAGGTGGCAGCAGAGAATTAGCTAAGAACTATAGCTCTAACGTCCCACATCATAAAAATCTTTGAAAGAGTGCTAAGAAGCATGATTGCAAACCACTTGGATTCCCAAAAACTGCACAATCCAGGGCAACATGGGTCCAGGGCAGGTCGCTCCTGCCTCTCGCAACTACTGGATCACTATGATATGGTCTTGGATGCACTGGAAGAAAAACAGAATGCAGATGTAATATACACAGACTTTGCAAAAGCCTTTGACAAGTGCGATCATGGCGTAATAGCACACAAAATATGTGATAATACATAACTGGCAAAGTGGGGAGATGGATCTTTGACTTCCTAACCAATCGAACACAAAGAGTAGTGGTCAACAGAGTTAAATCGGAAGTTGCCATAGTGAAAAGCTCTGTTCCACAAGGCACAGTACTCGCCCCCATCCTGTTCCTCATTCTAATATCAGACATAGACAGAGATGTAATCCACAGCACCGTGTCATCCTTTGCAGACGACACTAGGATCTGTATGAAACTGTCATCTATTGAGGACACGGTTAACCTCCAAGAAGATATAAACCAAGTTTTCCAATGGGCAACGGAAAACATGATGTTGAATGAGGACGAATTCCAACTACTTCATTATGGAAAACTGGAGGAGATAATAACTAGAACAGAGTATACTACAAACTCTGATCATACAATAGAGTGGAAAAATAATGTGATGGACCTGGGAGTGGTAATGTCTGAGGATCTCACTTTCAAGGATCACAACAGTGCCACGATGACAGCTGCAAAGAAAATGATAAGATGGATAATGAGAACGTTCAAAACAAGAGATGCCAAGCCAGTGATGATCGTTTTCAAATAACTTGTTCTCTCTAGGCTGAAATACTGCTGTACATTAACATCTTCGTTCAAAGCAGGTGAAATTGCAGATCTAGAGAATGTACAGAGAACCTTTACTGCACATATAAGTTTCATCAAACACCTCAACTACTGGGAACGCTTGGAAGCACTTGACTTGTACTCGCTGGAACGCAGGCGAGAGAGATATATCATAATCTACACTTGGAAAATCCTAGAAGGAATGGTCCCGAATCTGCACATAGAAATCACTCAATACGAAAGTAAAAGTTTGGGCAGGCGATGCAAAATACCCCTAATGAAAAGTAGGGGCGCCATTGGTACACTAAGAGAAAACATCATAAGTGCCCGGGGCCCAAGACTGTTCAACAGCTTCCCACCAAGCATAAGGGGAATTACCAATAGGCCCCTGGCTGCCTTCAAGAGGGAGCTGGACAGATACTTTAAAGTCGGTGCCGGATCAGCCGGGCTGTGGTTCGTACGTTGGAATACGTGCGGCCAGTAGTTACAGCCTGGTTGATCAGGCCCTGATCCACCGGGAGGCCTGGTCGTGGACCGGGCCGCGGGGGCGTTGATCCCTGGAATATCCTCCAGGTAGACCCCTCTCTCTCGTGTCTTACTTCTGTTACCTTGTCATAAAACTCCAGTAGGTTTGTGACACAGGATTTTGCCTTCCATGAATCCGTGCTTGTTGTCGTTTATAATCTTGTTTTGTTCCAGGGGCTCCACCACTCTCCTCCTGATAACTTTCTCCAAGACTCTGCATACTATACACGTCACTTACACTGGTCTATAGTTTAGTGCCTCGTTTCTGTCTCCTTTCTTAAAAATGGGGACTACATTTGCCGGTTTCCATACCTCAGGTAGTTGCCCAGTTTCAAGGGATGTGTTAAAAATTGTGATTAGTGGCACACACAGTGTCCCTGCTCTCTATCTAAGGACCCACGGAGAGATGTCGTCTAGTCCCACCGCCTTTGAGGTATCAACGTCACTTAGCACCTTCTTTACCTCCTCCTCGGTTGTGTGTATTTCATCCAACACTTGTTTGTATGTCCCTTGTCGGTGTACTCCTCTGTTCTGTCTTCCTAGAGTCCTTTCTGTCTCCACCATAAATACTTCCTGAAATCTTGTGTTGAACTCCTCGCATACTTCTTGGTCGTTTCTTGTGAGCTCCCCACCTTATTTCCTCAGCCTGATTACCTGGTCCTTGACTGTTGTCTTCCTCCTGATGTGGCTTTACAACAGATTCGGGTCAGACTTGACTTTCGATGTTATGTTGTTTTCGTACTGTTGCTGAGCCTCTCTCCTTATCTGTGCATACTCGTTTCTGGCTCTTCGACTAAACTCTTTATTTTCCTGGGTCCTTTGCTTTCTGTAATTTTTCCATTCTGTAGTGCACTTAGTTTTTGCCTCCCAACACCTTCGGGTAAACCAAGGGTTCGTTCTGGTCTTCCCATTATTTCTGTTGTCCTTAGGAACAACCCTTTCCTCTGGATCATTGCATTTTGTTGTTACGTATTCCATCATTTCGTTTACTGACTTTCCTAACAATTCTCTTTCCCACTGAACCTCCTGCAGGAAACTGAACCTCCTGCAGGAAGGTGTGTACTCACCTAATTGTACTCACCTAATTGTGGTTGCAGGGATCGAGACTCAGCTCCGGTCCCCGCCTTTTCACTGATCACTACTAGGTCTTCTCTCTCCCTGCTCCATGAGCTTTATCATACCTCGTCTTAAAGCTATGTATGGTTCCTGCTCCCACTACATCACTTGCTAGACTATTCCACTTCCTGACTACTCTATGACTGAATAAATACTTCCTAACATCCCTTTGACTCATCTGAGTCTTCAACTTCCAATTGTGACCCTTGTTTCTGTGTCCAATCTCTGAAATATTCTGCCTCTGTCCACCTTATCTATTCCACGCAGTATTTTGTATGTCGTTATCATGTCTCCCCTAACCCTCCTGTCCTCCAGTGTTGTCAAGCCGATTTCCCTTACCCTTTCTCTGGAACTAACCTTGTCGCAAACCTTTGCACTTTCTCTAATCTCTTGACATGCTTGACCAGGTGTGGGTTCCAAGCTGGTGCTGCATACTCCAATATGGGCCTGACGTACACAGCGTACAGTGTCTTGAATGATTCCTTACTAAGGTATCGGAACGCTATTCTTAGGTTTGCCAGACGCCCGTATGCTGCAGCAGTTATCTGGTTGATGTGTGCTTCCGGAAACGTGCTCGGTGTTATACTCGCCCCAAGATCTTTCTCCTTGAGCGAAGTTTGCAGTCTTTGGCCACCTAGCCTATACTCTGTCTGCGGTCTTCCCCGATCTTCATGACTTTGCATTTGGCGGGGTTAAATTTGAGAAGCCAGTTGCTGGACCAGGTGTCCAGCCTGTCCAGGTCTCTTTGTAGTCCTGCCTGATCCTCATCTGATTTAATTCTCCTCATTAACTTCGCATCATCTGCGAACAGGGGCACTTCTGAGTCTATCCCTTCCATCATGTCATTCACATATACCAAGAATAGCACTGGTCCTAGGACTGACCCCTGTGGAACCCTGCTCGTCACAGGCGCCCATTGTGATACCTCATCTCGTACCATGACTCGTTGTTGCCTCCCTGTCAGGTATTCTCTGATCCATTGCAGTGCCCTTCCTGTTATATGTGCTTGATCCTTTATCTTCTGCACTAATCTCTTGTGAGGAACTGTGTCGAAGGCCTTCTTGCAGTCCAAGAAAATGCAGTCAACCCACCCCTCTCTCTCGTGTCTTACTTCTGTTACCTTGTCATAAAACTCCAGAAGGTTTGTGACACAGGATTTGCCTTCCACGAATCCGTGCTGGTCCCAGACCATCATCCCCGCGGCCTGATCCCAGACCATCATCCCCGCGGCCTGGTCCCAGACCATCATCCCCGCGGCCTTGTCCCAGACCATCATCCCCGCGGCCTGGTCCCAGACCATCATCCCCGCGTCCAGTCCCAGACCATCATCCCCGCTGCCTGGTCCCAGACCATCATCCCCGCGGCCTGGTCCCAGACCATCATCCCCGCGGCCTTGTCCCAGACCATCATCCCCGCGGCCTGGTCCCAGACCATCATCCCCGCGGCCTGGTCCGAGACCATCATCCCCGCGGCCTTGTCCCAGACCATCATCCCCGCGGCCTGGTCCCAGACCATCATCCCCGCGGCCTGGTCCCAGACCATCATCCCCGCGGCCAGTCCTAGACCATCATCCCCGCTGTCTGGTCCGAGACCATCATCCCCGCTGCCTTGTCCCAGACCATCATCCCCGCGGCCTGGTCCCAGACCAGGCCTCCTGGCTGATACCTTCATCAGTCAAGTGGTTGGCTCTAGCAGCACTCAGTCAAGGCTGGCACTACAAGCCTGACTGTTGTAGTGAATCTCATAGAAATCGAGTCATCGCCGTTGCTATTTGCAGATGATGCAGTGATCTTGGGAGATTAAGATCTGAAGCCTCAGATGCTGGTGCAGGAGCTTTGAAGGCTGTGCAAGTTAGGCAGTTGAAAGTGAATGTAGAACAGAGAAAGTTGGTGAAAGCAAGGAAAAGTATTGGGTGTGGAAGGTAGGTCAGATTGGAGGAGATAAATGTATTTTCTTACTTTTAGAGTGAATGTATCAGCATGTGGCTCTATGGAGGACGATGCAAATAACAGAATATATGAGGAAAAAAAGTTGAATGAGAATTAAGGACTCTGTGGATAGAAAGGATCTTCTCAACTGCTGCAGACGATGGATTGCAGGAAATAGAAGATGGTGGTGGTGTGAAAGGCACATTGTCAAGAATAGAGAAGGGAAGATCAACGTTTCTTTTAGTGTAGAGCTTTATGAAGCTTTATTATTATTATTATTGTTTATTATATTAAATTCACAATTTGCGCCCAACCTGTACGGGTTATAAAGCACTACAAGGAAGCTATCAGCAAAGAGAATGAAATGAGGTAACAGGGAAAGTCAGTGTTGGGGTAATAAGTCAGTTTCAATAAAAATATCATAGATTCTTTTAGAAAGCAATACTTTCTAAAAGAAGACCAGGTAAGGTAAGAGCTTCCAGGTGATCACGAAACAGCCCGAAAATAAATTCTGCTTTCTGATGAATGGTATCAAAAGGTTTCGGACTGTCAAGAGGCATGGAAAACGTTGCACAGAGAGGCGTCGAATACCTCTCCTGAAGGTGTGTGTCTTATGTGGCCAAAGTGCAGTCGCGCAAAAACTGATTCCCATAAAGCGACGGAGACAAAAAGACGTCGACCGTGAACCCAACTGTGGTTTGATAAAGAAGACATTAGTGTCCCCTAACCCTGGATCAACGACGCTGTTATCAATCTTGAGTGCTGGCAAGGACGATGCAACTATTGTGTGGCCATGTTGAGTGTTGTTGCTCATGACGCTGAGAAACTGTTCACATTCTTCAGAAATTACATTACTATTATTATTATTATTATTATTATTATTATTATTATTATTATTATTGTTATAATTATTATTAGTAGTAGTAGTAGTTAAATAACAAAAAAAGGCACAATACCGTGACTGGAACAATACACACACAACCCGCACATAGAAGAGAGGAGCTTACGACGACGTTTCGGTCCGACTTGGACCGACGACTAGTAGTCGTAGTAGTAGTAGTAGTGTCGTAGTAGTAGTAGTAGTAGTGTCGTAGTAGTAATATATGCCCTAGAAAGTACCAAACTGGAGAAGGTCACAAAGCACAAGCTGGTGGATGAGGCACGCTGGTATACTGGCCGTTTCCCACTAAAGAATCGTAGTGCATTTAGCATTAGAAATCTAATTTACTTCCTCCTTCCAACTCTTCCAGGACGACCCGTTACCCCTCTAATTCTCCACCCCAGAATTATATACCCTCCTAGTCATTCTATTTTGCTTCGTCCTCTCTAAATGCCCAAACCACGTCAACAACTCCTCCTCTGCCCTCTGAATCATAAAATTCATTGCCCTCAAATGCAACATCTCTACTGCCTTTCCAGTTTCCTCTTTGTTGCAAAGTTTAAAACCCATGTTTCACATTCATATAACAGTGTTGGTACCACTATACTCTGGTATATTACTCTCCCACCCCCCCTTTCTTTGCCTTCAAGAATAAAGTTGTGCGTCTCTAAGATTCCTCGTTGTTTGTTGCGGTTCAACTCTTTTGTTTATAGATTCATCCACCAACTAATCCACTCCCTAATATCCGAACATGAACCACAGAACGGGTGTGGTTTGATCCCATGGCGAGTGAGTCGTAAAATTCAACCTGTTCCACGGTTTGTTTACAGTCGTGTTATTACGACTTCGCAAGTCATCTGGACACACTTATTTAATCCATACTCCCTCCCTCCAGTCCCATGTTGTCTTTCAGGGATACGTCATCTTTAATTAAAAGAACATTACCAAGAATCATTTTCTTTCCTAGAAGTTAACAGACTTTTTTAAAAATGTTAAGATTTTCTGTATTTATTGTCTTAGGGATGAATTGTGGAATTTGGTTTGATTTAGTAACTGAGGATGGTACATGTGGTCTCTGTTGTTAATACCACAACTTCTTTCTCACTTGCGAAGTTGTGGACTCTTTATAGTGATCTCGAAATGTTGATAACCTCCATCTATACGATAGATAACACGGCTATAGTATGGCACGGCCTACCGGTATTGGGGACAGAAAGTCCTTGCCTGATCCAGCTCCTTCTAGCCAAGCATTTAGTGAATCTCCTGCTAGTGTTAGGGACTGCCTTGCCATGGGCTTGAAGCCCACTCACTTCACTGAGAAACATTTAACATTCAGGAACAACTGGTGTAAGCTCATCCACACGTCTCCACCAGGACGAAGTATTCGAAATTTTCAGGTGTGAAGATGTGAGCGATGTGCAAGTGAGTGATGTGAGCGATGTGCAAGTGTGTGTTGTGAGCGATGTGCAAGTGAGTGCTGTGAGCGATGTGCAAGTGTGTGTTGTGAACGATGTGCAAGTGAGTGATGTGAGCGATGTGCAAGTGAGTGATGTGAGCGATGTGCAAGTGTGTGTTGTGAGCGATGTGCAAGTGTGTGTTGTGAGCGATGTGCAAGTGTGTGTTGTGAACGATGTGCAAGTGTGTGTTGTGAGCGATGTGCAAGTGTGTGTTGTGAGCGATGTGCAAGTGAGTGTTGTGAGCGATGTGCAAGTGTGTGTTGTGAGCGATGTGCAAGTGTGTGTTGTGAGCGATGTGCAAGTGAGTGTTGTGAGCGATGTGCAAGTGTGTGTTGTGAACGATGTACAAGTGTGTGTTGTGAGCGATGTGCAAGTGTGTGTTGTGAGCGATGTACAAGTGTGTGTTGTGAACGATGTGCAAGTGTGTGTTGTGAACGATGTGCAAGTGTGTGTTGTGAGCGATGTGCAAGTGTGTGTTGTGAGCGATGTACAAGTGTGTGTTGTGAGCGATGTACAAGTGAGTGTTGTGAGCGATGTGCAAGTGTGTGTTGTGAACGATGTGCAAGTGTGTGTTGTGAGCGATGTACAAGTGAGTGTTGTGAGCGATGTGCAAGTGTGTGTTGTGAGCGATGTGCAAGTGAGTGTTGTGAGCGATGTGCAAGTGAGTGTTGTGAACGATGTACAAGTGTGTGTTGTGAGCGATGTACAAGTGTGTGTTGTGAGCGATGTGCAAGTGTGTGTTGTGAGCGATGTGCAAGTGTGTGTTGTGAACGATGTGCAAGTGTGTGTTGTGAACGATGTACAAGTGTGTGTTGTGAGCGATGTGCAAGTGAGTGTTGTGAACGATGTACAAGTGTGTGTTGTGAGCGATGTACAAGTGTGTGTTGTGAGCGATGTGCAAGTGTGTGTTGTGAGCGATGTACAAGTGAGTGTTGTGAGCGATGTGCAAGTGTGTGTTGTGAGCGATGTGCAAGTGAGTGTTGTGAACGATGTACAAGTGTGTGTTGTGAGCGATGTACAAGTGAGTGTTGTGAGCGATGTGCAAGTGTGTGTTGTGAACGATGTGCAAGTGAGTGTTGTGAGCGATGTGCAAGTGTGTGTTGTGAGCGATGTACAAGTGAGTGTTGTGAGCGATGTGCAAGTGTGTTGTGAGCGATGTCAAGTGAGTGTTGTGAACGATGTACAAGTGTGTGTTGTGAGCGATGTGCAAGTGAGTGTTGTGAGCGATGTGCAAGTGTGTGTTGTGAACGATGTGCAAGTGTGTGTTGTGAGCGATGTGCAAGTGTGTGTTGTGAGCGATGTGCAAGTGAGTGTTGTGAGCGATGTGCAAGTGAGTGTTGTGAACGATGTACAAGTGTGTGTTGTGAACGATGTGCAAGTGTGTGTTGTGAGCGATGTGCAAGTGTGTGTTGTGAGCGATGTGCAAGTGAGTGTTGTGAACGATGTACAAGTGTGTGTTGTGAACGATGTGCAAGTGTGTGTTGTGAGCGATGTGCAGCACATTCTAAGGAACACACACATAACAGTGAACATTTAAAGATATAACTTTTGTGTCCAGCTGAGCTTGTTGCCCTGGTAGGTAGACGAGTTAAAAAAAAAGGTACTCGGTCACAACAAGGAACACAAGGAGTGTATCCTTCAGGCAAGAGTTGTCATCTCTTATTGTTGTGGAATATATTAAAGCATATGCTAAACTCCTCAAGGTTGAGCTCACAAACTTCCTTCATACGGGGCTTCACTGAACGAAAATTCTCAGGTAGGAAATTATCTAAAAAAAAAAAAATCATAAATATAGATCCAGAGGACGTAGTGCCGAAAAATAATGAAGGAAAAAAAAAACCCGAATGCCATTATCTGATAACGTACTAGAGAGAGAGCGAAACGTTGTCTCCTTAAAACGTTTTTCTACAAATTATATCTTTTTTGTTTCACTCATGACTGTGCTTGACACCAATTGTATGACCTCTGTTTCACGTGCAGTTAATGACAGCTTGCGAGCCTAGCACGTGAAGCAGCAGCTCAGACATGTACGACTGACTGGAAAATGAACAAACCAGACATTTCGTGATAGGTACGAAACGTTCATTGCAAGAAACGTCACGATCCACTGGCAGAGCAGAATATCCAACCATTCAACAATACACACAGGAAGAAGAACTATACAAAGCACAAGAACGGGTGAGCATACACAAAGCCGAGAGTAATTTGCACATATGATAATTTCCCAGAGCAGAAACCCTGACGTGAAACATGTATTGTCACAGAGAAAATACACACGTTCCAAAAAAAACATTTATTGGGACAACGTTTCGCTCTGTGTAGAGCTTTAATTAAGTCATGACTTGAAGCTCTCTACACAGTCTTTCCTTCATTACTGTCATTAGTACGCCAATTATATCCAAGTTGGTTAATGGCGTTTAAAGCCTATCAAGTACACGTGGGTTTATTAAGGCTGCATGTAACCTTTTTACCACCAGACAAGAACACTTTAATCCCAAAAATATGGATTAAAGTTAATTCTCTCTCTCTCTCTCTCTCTCTCTCTCTCTCTCTATATATATATATATATATATATATATATATATATATATATATATATATAAAATGGCATATACAGTACACGAGGTGTGAGAGATACATGTCTAGTACATATTGTTACATGTTTGAAACTGATTATAATGCGAAAATCTCATCCAGCTCCTCCGAGCTGGGGCGCGTGCCCAAAATACAGCATGCATTACCCTTCTGAACAGCAGCGCTGAGTCGCTGGAACAGAAAACTAGCTGACCTGGGATCCCTAGTTACCCTGATGAGTCTTTTGCCCAGCTCCTTGAGGAACTTATATGCACTCTTTCCCCATGAGCCAAGGGTCTCCGAGCCTATGGGAACAAACATATAATGATGGGCAAGTTCTCCATATTTTCTCGACTTTTGGGACTCCCTGAAGGTGGCAGCTGCCCCTCCTTCCTCCCTGGTGCATTGGAGATAGGTATCAGCCAAGGTAGATGCACATGTGTAGTCCCACACCACCTGCTTGCCGTCTGTAAAGGCTTGAAGGGTGATACCATCTGGACGCTTTATATACACACACACACACACATATATATATATATATATATATATATATATATATATATATATATATATATATATATATATATATATATATATATATATATCCTAGGTAGTAGGTTGGTAGACAGCAACCGCCCAGGGAGATACAACCGTCCTTCCAAGTGAGTGTAATATGGAAACCTGTAATTGTTCTACATGATGGTAGGATTGCTGGTGTCTTTTTTTCTGTCTCATAGACATGCAAAATTTCAGGTACGTCTTGCTGCTTTTACTTACACTTATGTCACACTACAAATACATGTACAAGCATATATATACACACTTCTCTGGGTTTTCATCTATTTTCTTGCTATTTCTCGTTCTTGTTTATTTCCTCTTATCTTCATGGGTAAGTGAAACAGAATTCTTCCTCCGTAAGCCATGCGTGTCGTAAGAGGCTACTAAAATGCCGGGAGAAATGGGCTAGTAACCCTTTCTCCTGTATACATTACTAAAGTTAAAAAGAGAAACTTTTGTTTTTCTTTTTGGGCCACCCTGCCTGCCTCGATGGGATGTAAATAAGTTCACAGTAAACAGGTGATATCACAATATGCAGAATTACACACACAACACGCACATAGAAGACGACCAATAATGCTCTTTTCTGTCATGTCAGAGATCACAGTCATCCTATTGATTGGTCTTCTGCTAAAACTGTCTACCCTACGTCCAACTTTCACAGTCGCCGTCTGGTTTAATCCTCCCTTATACACAACTTTCCCTGTATGAATCTTAGCCCTGGTTTTGTCTCTGTAGATGCTTTCCTCTCCCATTACATTGTTAAATGCTCCAAACTTCAGAACACCCGTGACTTAACCTGATTCCTTCCCCTTCTATCTCTTCCCCCTTCTCCTCTTTCTTCTTTCTCCTCTGGGTTTTCTTTATTTTGCTTTGTATTTGTCCTTCTTTATTTTATTTTATTTTTCCCCCCCTCTGTGTTCTTGTCCTTACCCTATGCGGGCCCCCAGCTTTATTGCAGTGCTCCTCTTTCCCAGAGTATGACTGACTCCACTACTACTACTTCCACTACCACTATTACTCCTCCACCACTTTCTTGTGCCCTCCCCTGTCTGCTGCCTATAAATACCCCTTCTACCTGTTCTGTGTGTACACCGCCTGCGCCTCGGCTACCCTACTGCAAAGCGCCTCATCCAATGCGAGAGGGAGGATCTTTGCTGCCACTGCGACCGGATGGTCCCAAAGCCTCTAGTTCACTACATGCTTGACTGTCCAGCGACGACGTCCATCCGCCGCAGACACTTCCCGATGGCACCGGGGGATCTGACCCGCGAGGACAAGGCAGCCCGGCTGGTTTACCTGGCCACCCGCGACTTGGAGACTTTGCTTCCCGTCCTAGCCGCCCACCCGCCCCCTCGATGATGATGACTGAGACTCCCTCGATGACGATGCCAGGAGTACCCCGACGATGACCAAGATTGCTCACTACAGCTATACTTTCTCTCACTTCCTTCTTTATTATCCGCCCCCCATCCTTCTTCTTCCCCTCCGCCTGATGCCTAGCTTCAATCCATGTAAAGACACGCCTGCTGGGAATACAAGAGTCCGAAGTACCAAGATCTGCTGATGAAGGCCTAAGAGGACGCCTGCTGATGAAGATACGACGCCAGAAGACTCCCCACCGTGGGGAGACACAGCAAGAGAGAAGAAGTCACCCCCTACCCGGGGGGCCCCAAGAAAGAGGACAGAAGAAAGAAGAAGATGACCGACACCCTCTACCCAGGGGGCCAATGCCGGGTCACCATTTGGAGAAGACCCGGGCCGGATGTACCGGCGAACATACAACAACAACAACATTATGTGTGTTAGTGTGACTTTGTAAATGGTCCAAATCGGACCGAAACGTCGTCGTAAGCACCTCTTTTCTATGTGCGGGTTGTGTGTGTATTGTTCCAGTCACGGTATTGTGCCTTTTTTATTATTTGCAGAATTACCACTGTGAAAAAAATAGTAGAATTCCAAGCGATTTCGTGATTTCTCACATTATCATAACACCTGACTTTTCATGATGATGTAGGTACGTAGTCAAGGATCTCTGAAACACAACTTTTATTCTACCCAAAAATTTAATTTGTCTAATGTATCTTAAATTCTTCCCAGATTTTATTAATTATAAATTAATCCAATTTGTATAACTCAAAAACAATATTCATATTATTTACAAAAGTACTTTTTTATGAAACTTGATTCTTTTATGTTCCTCTCCTCCATGGACTTGCTAAATACAATTTTCTCAGCCTTTTGAAAATCAATTGGATGGTTAAAATTTCTCACATAAATATACAAAGCATTAGAATCTTGTCCACTTCTAATGCTATGTTTATGTTGTTTTAATCTTAGTTCAAGACTTTTACCAGTTTGACCGTAATAAACTTTATCACATATTTTACAAGGAATCTTGTAGACACATCCGTCAGTATTTCTGGGGAAATATTTTATCAAAATTTTTTTGACTATCAAGATTTTTAAATACAACTTTGATATTAAAATTCTTTAGTAGAGAAGGCGTATCAAGCAAGTTTTCATGGTAAGGGAGAACCAACATATTTTTAGTTGAATAAGGTTGGTTGTCCTTTATTGAATTCTAAAAAGTGTTTCTAGCAGTTTTAAAAGATTTATCAGTTAAGTTTCTTGGGTATTTTAGATCATTAGCTATTTCATAAATTTTCGAGATTTCTTCATCTATGAATTCTGGGTTGCAAATACGTAAAGCTCTCAAAAACATTGATGAGAATACAGACAGTTTAACTCTATCTTGATATGAAGAATAATAGTGTACATAGGAACAGTCATTTGTTGATTTTCTGTAAATTTTAAATTTAAAATCATAGTTCCACTTAATAATTAAAACATCTAGAAAAGGCAATTAGTTATTATGTTCAAATTCAACAGTAAATTTTATGGAATGAGCTAGATTTTTTCATTTACCAAGGGAATGGTCTATATCTATATTCTTAAACATAAGACATAAAATATCATCAACATGTCTACACCACTCAGCTCTACTGGGTAGGATTTTCTTAAGAAATCTTGTCTCAAAATATTCCATATACAAATTACTAAGGACAGGTGAGAGAGGATTTCCTATTGCCATACCAAACTTCTGAGTGTAAAATTCATCGTTAAACACAAATTTTGAATCAACAATACAAAGTTTATACACCTTTGTGTATATATCCTGGGTATTATAGTAAAGTACATTGGTCCTCTAAAGAAAAAAAACTTTTGCAGCAGTTGGCGTAACTATAGAAAAAGAAGTGAACAACTAAATAAAAGCTGAAGAATGTGGGATATTTTAGGATGGTTTATTGTTTGTGGCACATGCATATAAGAACAAAGAAATGGACGCAATACATTTGGCAATGAAGAGGCTGAAGTAAAACAGAGAACTTTAGATTTGAATGCTAATATTTGGATAAGAAAAAATATATACATTCTTTAAGTATTTATTAAACTGTATAATTATCAACGTCAGAACTATAACGATAAAAAAAAAATAGTGGTAAAAGATGGCAACAGAAATTAGTCGACTCTCAACCAGTGGTGAGCACAGCTAACTGAAAAGTTAGCTCTGCCAACCGCTAATCCGCTAACTAAAAATTAGGTCCGCTAACTCTAAACCGCTAAACGGCCGAAAAAAATAACGGAAGCTAACGCTAAACGTTAACCGCTAACTTTTTCACATGGATTCAGATTCGACTTACTTTTTTGGTCTTTTATTTTTAAATGACATAACCATCAGTGTCAAGTGCAAACTTCTACTGTATGCGGATGACAGTGTTCTGTTAGTGTCAGGTAAAGACCCACAAGATATAGCTAATGTAATAACACTGGAACTGGAGTCCTGCAGCAAATGGTTAGTAGACAACAAACTATCGTTACATCTCGGGAAAACAAAAGCCATACTCTTTGGCACGAAATATAAACTGAGCAGGGTAAATAATTTTAATGTCCGGTGTAATGAGGAACCCATCACTTCAGTTTCCTCAGTAAAATATCTGGGAATCCCCTTTGACCCATGCATGTCAGGAGAATTGATAGGTAACAGTGTAGTAAAGAAAGCGAATGCCAGACTGAAGTTCCTCTACAGACAAGCACAGTGTCTACCTACTGAGGCTCGCAGGACCCTATGTCTAGCCCTTATACAATGTCATATTGACTACGCTTGCTCTTCATGGTACTCTGCCTTGACAAAAAAACTGAAAGATAAACTGCAAATCACACAGAACAAAATGGTAAGATTCATCCTGGACCTGGGTCCAAGAGAGCATGTAGGCCAGGATGAATTACAACAATTGGATATGCTGAATATTGAAGATAGAGTAAAACAACTGAAGTTAAATCAAGTTTATAAAATTGCTCACAAACAGTGTCCAGAATATCTTGCTGTCAATTTTGTCAAGGCTGGGAACCAAAGCAGACATAGTACTAGGGGGAGAGAGCACAACTTTGTAGTACCCACAGTTATACAGCAATAAAGACATGGAACAGACTGCCTACACATATCAAAGCCAGTCATAGCATGAGCCAGTTCAAGAAGAGAGCCAAAAGTTACCTAATGAATGTAGCGACAGAAAGGGAGGAGAATGATTTTTTTATTTTTTAGCTAACACACATGTAAATGTAAACAACTAATTTTACCTTATTCCTAGTATATCTTCTTTATAGTATAGTAATAAGAAATTATCTCCTTTATAGTATAATAATAAGGTATTAAAGGACCTCATTGGAAATAAGTCACTTTGTCTGACTTTTTTGGGTTATCCTAGGTTCTCTTCACATATGCTGCTATGTATGATAATCTATGCAACTGTATTTGTGTATACCTGAAAAAACTTTCTATAATATAAGAGACAAGTACAAAATTAGGAAAAATAATGGCAGAGATCACAATAAAACAAATACATCAAACGGCAGAATAATGGCAGCTTGTATTATGAGAACTTTCAAACTAGGAGATATATCTCCTAAGATGGTATTGTCTGATTGAGGGGGAGGGGTATGGAGGACTATAACAATGCTGCTCAGATGCTGCGTTGACAAGTCACGTTTACATGTACTCAGCTAATAGCTTCCTGACTGACTGTTGGAGAAACACCCACAACAGACAGGAACAAACACGAGCGCCGTTGAAAAGTCATTGCTTTCAGACTACCAACAACGTATGATTTTTTAGCGGACTCAAAGTTAGCGGAACTTTATTTAGGGGAAGCTAGTTGGTCCGCTAACGGTTTCCGAAGTTAGCGGAAACACTAATCCGCTAAACAAAAAGTTAGTTCCGTTAATAAGCGGTTAGCGGAAGTGTGCCCACCACTGCTCTCGTCACCTCACAACTACCATCATTATCCACACAAGAGACAAAACATTAATCAAGCTTTTGGTTCGTCCTCATTATTTGATGTTAGTGTGTGTAGCTGTGCAGTAGCAAGACTTGCAACTCAGCATCATGATGCAGATTATAACTGCATGCAACTCCGCTGTTTAATATTCTGGGTATGTCATGGTTCAGGTTTAGAAGATAAAACATTTAAACAATGAAGACTGTAGGAAAACGTGTGTGTGTGTGTACGCACCTAGTTGTGGTTGCAGGGGTCGATCATAGTTCCTAGCCCCGCCTCTTCACTGGCCGCTACTAGGTTACTCTTCCTGCTCCATGAGCTTTTTTATACCTCTTCTTAAAGCCATGTATGAATCCTGCCTTCACTACATCATTTCCCAGATTATTCCGCTTACTGACAACTTTGTGACTGAAGAAGTACTTCCTAACATCCCTGTGATTCATCTGAGTCTTCAACTTCTAATTGTGACCCCTTGTTGCTGTGTCCCATCTCTGGAACATCCTGTCTCTGTCCACCTTATCAATTCCTCTCAGTATTTTGTATGTTGTTATCATATCCCCCCTATCTCTCCTGTCCTCCAGTGTCGTCAGGTTGATTTTCTTCAACCTCTCCTCGTAGGACATGCCCCTTAGCTCCGGGACTAGTCCTGTTGCAAACCTTTGCATTTTCTTGAATTTCCTTACGTGCTTGGCTAGGTGTGGGTTCCAAACTGGTGCTGCATACTCCAATAAAGGGCTTACATACACGGTGTACAGGGTCCTGAACGATTCCTTATTGATATGTCGGAATGCTATTCTTAGGTTTGCTAGGCGCCCATACGCTGCAACAGTTATTTGGTTGATGTGCGTCTCAGGAGATGTGCATGGTGTTATATTCACCCAAAGATCCTTTTCCTTGAGTGTGGTTTGAAGTCTCTGGCCCACTAGACTATACTCCGTCTGTGGTCTTCTTTGCCCTTCCCCAATCTTCATGACCTTGCTCTTCGTGGGGTTGAACTCCAGGAGCCAGTTTCTGGACCAGGCCTGCAGCCTGTCCAGATCCTTTTGTAATTCTGCCTGGTCCTCGTACGATTGAATTGTTCTCATCAATTTCACATCTGCAAACAGGGACATTTCTGAGTCTATTCCTTCCGTCATGTCGTTCACATACACCAGAAACAGCACCGGTCCTAGGACTGACCCCTGTGGAACCCCGCTCATCACAGGCGCCCACTCTGACACCTCGTCACATACCATGACTCGCTGATGTCTTCCCAACAGGCATTCCCTGATCCATTGCAGTGCCTTCCCTGTTATACCTGCCTGGTCCTCAGGTAGTCGCCCTGTTTCGATAGATGTGTTGAAGATTGTTGTTAGTGGCACACGTAGCGCCTCTACCCTCTCTCAAGACCCATGGAGAGATGTTATCTGGCCCCATCGCCTTTGAGATATCTAGCTCGCTTAGCAGCTGTTACAAAAAGGGCGATATCTATTAAGTATAGACATCTCTAGAGAATACTAGAAGGTCTGCCCCTCTAGCATTCAGTCTGTTTCTGGGTTTTTGTAACAAGTAGTCAGTATTCTGGTCCAGTTATCCTTTAAAATTATGATAAATTTTAATAGTGCTTTGGGATTGCAACTGATACAATACTAACTAACGAAATAAAAATTGAGTTTATTAACAAAGTTGTCTAGATGGATAAAATGAAAGTATAAATGTATTTTGTATGATATAGGATATAATTACCTACACTTCTCTCGTAGAGGAAAGATAAATTGTACAGTATTATAGTGCTGAAGGCACATTTCATATCTTTATGACTTTTTAAGTACCGTCTGGTACGTTGTCATTAATTATAAAAATAATACTAGTATATTCAAGCATGTGTGTGAGAATGTGTGTATGTGCTCTAAGTGGTTCGTTATGTCTCAATAAGACTCCACTCGACTTAAACAGTGACTGATTTAACGTCCTCAAATACTCTTATCTTCTTGACCAACCAGGCAGTCGAAATAGTTTGCTTGAACCATAAGACGAACGATTCGCCGAAGAACAATAATATAACAAGCAGCAGCACAGCGTCAGCAACAAGGAGACAAAATAACGACCCTAAGTGGGGACCATCAGCAGATCCTCCATAAAAGGCATAAAACACCCGTAATACTGAATCTAAGTTCAGAATAACCAAATCCCCGACTACGACGGTGCGTAGATGCCATACAACATAGGTCAGAAGCTGTAGCTTGGGACCTGGCTTATCTTAGAGTGTCACTACGATACACAACCTCAGTAAAATGTCCAAGATCACTAGGTATGAACTATGCTCTGTGAACAGAGTTATACAGAGTTAAAAGAAGTATGTTTCGACTCACCAGCTAACTTATTCTCTATCAAAACAGAGTCTAAATAAAGAACAAACAACCAGAGATGAGACAGATCTCTGGAGAGATGGAGAGAGAGGTGCTGGTTCAGCGGTGACCAGCTGAGGAGAGAGCGATGAAGGGAGGACAGTCTCCAAACTCAAGTGTGATCACGTGATTCTCCCGTGAACTCCAGCAAGGCGCAGACAGGTAAACAAAGAAGGGGATAGCTAAGCAGTTTGCCAATGCAGACAGCCAACGACAACTCTCGAACAGTGAGCACAGTGAAGTGTAAATGTTACATCCTACATAATGACATAGCTAAGTCAAATAATAATATAAAGCAAGATATTTTCATTTTAGCTAATAAGGAAAATATCAGCAATATAAAATTATATGAAAGATAATATACATCAGATATACAAAAAGTACATTATAAACATTGGGCCGCATTCAGGGGGCGCAATAGCAGCCTCTTCACTTCTTCCTCGTTTGTATGTATTGTGTCCAATACTTGATGGTGTACCACACCTCTACATCTTTATGGAGTCCCTTCTGTCTCCTCTGTGAATACTTCTTTGAATCTCATGCTGAATTCCTCACATACTTCTCGGTCGTTTCTTGTGATCTCTCCTCCTTCCTTCCTCAGCCTGATTACCTGGTCCTTGACTGTTGTTTTCCTCCTGATGTAGCTGTATAACAACTTTGGGTCAGATTTGGCTTTAACTGCTATGTCATTTTCATATTGTCATTTGGCCTCTCTTCTTACCTGTGCATATTCATTTCTGGCTCTTCGGCTGCTTTCCTTATTCTCCTGGGTGCTTTGCCTTCTATACTTCTTGCATTCTCTAGCACACTTGGTTTTGGCCTCTCTACACCTTTGAGTGAACGAAGGGCTCAGCCTGACCTTCTCGTTACCCTTGGGTGCAAACCTCTCCTTAGCTTCCTTGCATATTGTTGTCACATATTCCATCATCTCATTTACTGACTTCCCTGCCAGTTCTCTGTCCCACTGAACCCCGGTCAGGAAATTCTTCATACCTGTGTAGTCCCCTCTCCTGTAGTTTGACTTCATTCGTCCTGCCCTTCACTTGTAACTCTACTATATATTCGAAGCTCGGAACCACGTGGTCACTGGCCCCAAGGGGTCTTTCATATGTGATGTCCTCAATATCTGCACTACTCAAGGTGAATACTAGGTCCTGTCTTGCTGGTTCATCTTCTCCTCTCTCTCTCTCTGTTAGTGTTCCTTACGTGTTGGTACATGAGGTTTTCTAGTACCACCTCCATCATTTTAGCCCTCCACGTTTCTGGGCCCAAATGTGTGTGTGTGTGTGTGTGTGAGTGTTAGTTACCATTTTGTCCTAGGCACATGTCGATTAGACACTAGGCCTATTGTATGTGTGTGTGTGTACTCACCTAGTTGTACTCACCTAGTTGTGGTTCCAGGGGTCGAGTCATAGCTCCTGGCCCTGCCTCTTCACTGGCCGCTACTGGGTCACTCTCCCTGCGCCATGAGCTTTATCATACCTCTTCTTAAAGCTATGTATGGAGCCTGCCTCCACTACATCACTTCCTAAATTATTCCACTTCCCGACCACTCTGTGACTGAAGAAATACTTCCTAACATCTCTGTGATTCATCTGAGTCTTCAACGTCCAACTGTGTCCCCTTGTTGCTGTGTCCCATCTCTGGAACATTCTGTCTCTGTAAACTGTCAATTCCTCTCAGTATCTTATATGTTGTTATCATGTCCCCCCTATCTCTCCTGTCCTCCAGTGTCGTCAGGTCGATTTCCCTTAACCTCTCCTCGTAGGACATACCCCTTAGCTCCGGGACTAGTCTTGTTGCAAACCTTTGCACTTTCTCTAGTTTCTTTACGTGCTTGGATAAATGTGGGTTCCAAACTGGTGCTGCATACTCCAGTATGGGCCTAACGTACACAGTGTACAGGGTCCTGAACGATTCTTTATTAAGATGTCGGAATGCTGTTCTTAGGTTTGCTAGGCGCCCGTATGCTGCAGCAGTTATTTGGTTGATGTGCGCCTCAGGAGATGTACCTGGTGTTATACTCACCCCAAGGTCTTTTTCCTTGATTGAGGTTTGCAGTCTCTGGCCCCCTAGGCTGTACTCCGTCTGCGGTCTTCTTTGCCCTTCCCCAATTTTCATGACTTTGCACTTGGTGGGGTTGAACTCCAGGAGCCAATTGCTGGACCAGGCTTGCAGCCTGTCCAGATCCCTTTGTAGTTCTGCCTGGTCCTCGTCCGACTGAATTCTTCTCATCAACTTCACATCATCTGCAAACAGGGACACTCGGAGTGTGTGTGTGTGTGTGTGTGTGTGTGTGTGTGTGTGTGTATGTTTGTGTGTGTGTGTGTGTGTATGTGTGTATGTGTGTGTGTGTTTTTGTGTGTGTATGTGTGTGTGTGTTTGTGTGTGTGTGTGTGTTTGTGTGTGTGTGTGTGTATGTATTTACTCACCTATTTGTGGTTGCAGGGGTCGAGGCATCGCTCCTGGCCCCCGTCTCTTCACTGGTCACTACTAGGTCAACTCTCTCCCTTCTCTATGAGCTTTATCGTACCTCTTCCTAAAGCTATGAATGGATCCTACCTCCACTATATCACTCTCCAGATTGTTCCACTTCCTGACAAATCTATGACTGAAAAAATATTTCCTAACATCCTTGCGACTCATCTGAGTCTTCAACTTCCAATTTTGACTTCTTGTTTCTGTGTCCCATTTCTGAAACATCCTGTCCGTATCCACCTTCTTAATTCCTCTATGTATTTTATATGTCGTCATCATGTGTCCCCCCCCTTTCCCCCAGTCCTCCAGTGTCGTCAGGTCGATTTCCCTCAACCTCTCCTCGTAGGACATACCCCTTAGCTCCGGGACTAGTCTTGTTGCAAACCTTTGCATTTTCTCTAATTTACTGACGTGCTTGATAAGGTGTGGGTTCCAAACTGGTGCTGCGTGCTCCAATATGAGCCTGACGTACACGGTATACAGAGTCTTGAACTAAGGTTTCGAAACGCTATTCTTAGGTTTGCCAGGCTCCAATATGCTGCAGAAGTTATTTGGCTGATGTGCGCCTCAGGAGATGTGCTCGGTATGATACTCACCCCAGGATCCTTTTCCTTCAGTGAGGTTTGCAGCCTTTAACCCCCAATTATGTACTTCGTTTGCAGTCTTCTTTGATCTTCCCCCAATCTTTATGACTTTGCACTTGCTGGGGTTAAACTCCAGGAACGATTTGTTGGACCAGGTATGCAGTCTGTCCAGATCCCTTTGTAGTCCTACTTGATCCTCGTCCGCTTGAATTCTCCGCATTAGCTTCACATCATCATGTCATTCACATATACCAGAAACAGCAACGGGCCTAGGCCTGACCCTTGTGGAATCCCTCTCGACACATGCGCCTACTCTGACACATTGTCAGGTACCATCACTCATTATTTCCTTCCTGTCGGGTATTCTCTGATCCGCTGCAGTACCTGTCCTGTTATTCCTGCCTGCTCCTCTAGCTTTTGCACTAATCTCTTGTGTGGAACTGTATCGAAAGCCTTTTTACAGTCCAAGAAAATGCAGTCTACCCACCTCTCTCTTCTGTCTTACTTCTGTTACCTTGTCCTAAAATTCTAGTAGGTTTGTGAAACCTTGCTGGTTATCGTTTATAAGGTTATTACTTTCTAGGTGCTCCACCACTCTTCTGATAATCTCCAGGACTTTGTATACTATACATGTCAGTGACACTGGTTTGTAGTATAATACAGTCTATCTGTCTCCTTTCTTAAAAAAATGGGAATACATTTACTACTTCCACCCCTCAGGTAGTTGCCCTGTTATTGTAGATGTGATGAAGATTGTTGTTAGTGGCACACACAGTGCCTCTGCTCCTTCTCTCAGGACTCATAGAGAGATGTCTGGGCCCACCGCTTTTGAGGTGTCTTGTTCACTTAGCAGTTACTTCATCTCCGTGGTTGTGTGCAGTGTATCCAGCCCCTGTTGGTGTACCCTACCATCCCAGTTTGCTGCAAGCCTTTCTGTCTCCACTGAAAATACCTCCCTAAATCTCGTGTTGAGTTCCTCACACACTTCTTGGTCATTTCTTGTGATCTTCCCTCCTTCCTTCCGCACCCTGATCACCTGGTCCTTGACTGTTGTTTTCCTCCTGATGTGGCTGTACAACAGCTTAGGCTCATATATGGCTTTCGATGCTATATCATTCTCGTATTGCCGCTGAGCCTTTCTCCTTCTGCTCATATTTTCCTGGGTCTTTTGTCTTCTATACTTTTTACACGTTCTAGCGCGCTTAGCTTTGGATTCTCTACACCTCAGGGATGTGTGTGCGATCCAGAGAGTGGTGATCCGGAGTGGTGATCCAGAGAGTGGTGATCCGGAGTGGTGATCCAGAGAGTGGTGATCCAAAGAGTGGCGATCCAGAGAGTGGTGATCCAGAGGGCAGCTTTCGTTTCAACATAAGCCTTCCTCAGCACTACGAGGAACTCATTTAAGTTTACATACATATTATGCAGGTGTGTGTGTGTGTGTGTGCGTGTGCTGTGTGTGTGTGTGTGTGTGTGTGTGTGTGTGTGTGTGTGTGTGTATGTGTGTGTGTGTGTAAAATCTTCAACAAAACTTTACTAATAAAATAAATCCTAACCTTAAAAATGGGATGACAGGAGAAGAGAAATGCTCATGCAGCTTTAAAAAGAAATACGTAAGACTATTCCTGGAAGTTATGTT
>WNWK01009804.1:55000-74258 GCA_009830355.1 Cherax destructor
ATGGGATCATCCAAGGATTGCCAGCTATCCTTCCCATGGGATCATCCAAGGATTGCCAGCTATCCTTCCCATGGGATCATCCAAGGATTGCCAGCTATCCTTCCCATGGGATCATCCAAGGATTGCCAGCTATCCTTCCCATGGGATCATCCAAGGATTACCAGCTATCCTTCCCATGGGATCACCTGATTGACTTCCATTCCCTCTCCCATGGCTGTAATAATAACAACAGTGATGTAACGCCCCAGTGTTCTACGTCCGCGTGGTGCCTATCTGGCCTTACACACCCCTACGGCTTTAGCCCTTCTCAGCGAATATATTTAAAATGCTTTCCGCTTACTGGCCAAGCCTGTCTGGGATTCCGAGCCTGTCACTGGACGTGGGTCAGTAAGAGTAGGTTATCTGTGCACTAACCCAGAGTTCTAGCACAGGTCTCAATCTTGTGATGACTCGTCTTTTCATAATTAATATCCCTGGAGGCTATTTATATAGATAATTTTTTCGAGAAAATGTCTTAAACATCATATGAATATAATCAATAATAATAATAATAATAAATTATTTTTATTAAATGATAATAATCTATGATAATGTTAGCATCGAGTTTCGTCAATATAACAAATTCTCTAAGACAAGTATAGGACAACTTTGCACCTGCTATCAATAGTGATGAATTTCAACATTTATCAATAGCTAATGCACAGTATTTGTTTAACGCCTTGTGGAGAGTGATAATCTGATGGTTTTTTTTAATATTATGATCAAGAAAACTATAATGTAGTACTAGTATATATGAAGAAGCCTAGCTTCCATACATCATCGTGATGGCTTCCTTCACTCTCCAAAAGTTTGGTAAATAGCAGACTACATATCTGAAGCTTTGTCACTATATATCACTATATATTCCCGGTGATTGCACTTCCTGATTCCCGTCGTGTTTGTCAATATAGACCTAAACTTATATACATGTATGTCTTTATCTAGGGAAGATAACATGGTGTGGCTGTTCCTGGCTCGTCTGATAACTTTCTCAGCAGCATCTAGGTCTCTTGCTTGCTATTCACGACGCCAAATTTATAATGTGTGAGGAACGTGGGATATTTTTTTTTTTTACAGTGAACATGACAAGTTATGTAGTGCACGGAAAAAATATATTGGAAAATTTGTCCATCTCGAGTAAAATAAAAAAAATCTAGTCCCTTGTGAGATTTGTTCTATCTGAACGTAAGCTAGGTTGTTTTACGTTAATAACTCGGTTAGGCGATCAGCTCTGTACGTGGGAATTGATTGGCTAGCTGCTCGTTGACACTGACAGAACGGTCCTTCAAAAGGGGGAGTGTCCTTGATACCCATGAATGGCTCTTGATATAAGAAATTAATTAGCCTCTCCTTGGGTCAAACTTGATTACCTACCATTCCTCAGGTGCTCTGTGACTACACCTTGATAGCTTTCCTGTTATTGTATATGTATATATTTGACAAGTCAGATTTAAGGTTTTACATCACGGTAAATTTTTCCTAATTATTATTTGTTACATTTTTGGACTGATCATCGAAAAATAAACATCCCACATCATATATATATATATATATATATATATATATATATATATATATATATATATATATTATAAAACTTTAAAGTTAAAAGAAAATAAATCTCATTAATCTCAAAAACGTGTGATAATTATCTTATTCTGGTTGCTGCATAAAAGTTTGAGTTGTGTAGTGACACTGAGACTACATGGTAACTATAACAACACAAGCACGGTGTTGTAAAGTGTTGTAGTGACAATTTCCACCTGGTAACCAGTGAAACTATTACCTCAAGTGAAGTACTGTGCACACTCAATCATTTGAACACTAACGTATGTTCTGGAACATATGGTGAAAATACATGTTTTTTTTTTTTAACTTTTTACTCCGTATCCAGTGATATATATTAACCTGATTACAATTTAAAACTGCTACTGAAAATGCGCCAGTAACTGCTGAAGTCCTATTAGACTCCTTAAGTTTAAAAAGTTGTGACTGTAGTCAACTCAAAATGATGGCCAGGTACTCAGTACTTCCCTACTGGAAGTCCCTGGTGCTCGTCCTCACACCGATTATATTCTGCTTCATCCCTATTAACTGGGACACCTCGGTAAGTAGACGGAGTCATCACACGTAGACTGGTTCAGGTGGTAGACAATGCATGAGGCTTGGGATAGGTTAAGTAGTGTAGAATATGGAAACACAATGTAGTGTAATGAGATCCTTTACTAACAACGTTTCACCCACTTTTGTTCAAACTATTCGATATAAAGTCATCATCACACACCTCTTCAAATCGGTCTGTCAGTTCAGAAGCATCACCACATTCACTAAGGAGTCATGGATTCACTTCATTTTACTCAGAAGTGAAGATATTTGAATCCAGCGCAGGAAGGTCAGAAGGCACAACTATCCCAGGTATTATTTGTACTCTGCATAACTCGTGACAGACAACATTGACCACAACTGAGGCATTCTGTATGGATTCAACACATTTCGTGGATGGGAATAATAGATGCAGTGACGCCTGGAAGTAAACTACAGGCAGCAGTACCAAGATATTCTCTTTAAGATGTATTGACACTTGGAAAGGTAGCCATCCAGCACTGACAAACCACTGTAGATCAACTGCCTATAACCTTCACTATGACGACCAAACACTGTAGAATCTATAGAATCACATGGTAAATTCGTTCACCAAAACCTGGTTGGTCACGAATGATTCAGGCTCTGAGTCAAGGAAGTCATCCACAATCATCCATTACATATATGCCAATGATAAGACATGAATGCTAATGACGTAAGGTGTGTACTCACCTCACCTAGTTGTACTTACCTAGTTGTAGTTGCAGGGGTCGATTCACAGCTCCTGGCCCCGCCTCTTCACTGGCTGCTACTAGGTCACTCTTCCCGCTCCATGAGCTTTATCATACCTCTTCTTAAAGCTATGTATGGATCCTGCCTCCACTACATTAGACTATCACTTCCTGACAACTCTGTGACTGAAGAAATACTTCCTAACATCCCTGTGATTCATCTGAGTCTTCAACGTCCAACTGTGACCCCTTGTTGCTGTGTCCCATCTCTGAACATCCTGTCTCTGTCCACCTTGTCGATTCCTCTCAGTATTTTATATGTCGTTATCATATACCCCCTATCTCTCCTGTCTTCCTGTGTCGTCAGGTCGATTTCCCTTAACCTCTCCTCGTAGGACATACCCCTTAGCTCCGGAACTAGTCTTGTTGCAAACCTTTGCACTTTCTCTACTTTACTTACATGTTTGACTGTACTCCGTCTGTGGTCTTCTTTGCCCTTCCCCAATCTTCATGACTTTGCACTTGGTGAGGTTGAACTCCAGGAGCCAGATGCTGGACAAGGCCTTCAGCCTGTCCAGATCCCTTTGTAGTTCTGCCTGGTCCTCGTCCGATTGAATTATTCTCATCAACTTCACATCATCTGCAAACAGGAACACTTCGGAGTCTATTCCTTCCGTCATGTCGTTCACAAATACCAGAAACAGCACCGGTCCTAGGACTCACCCCTGTGGCACCCCGCTCGTTACAGGCGCCCACTCGGACACCTGCCACGTACCATGACTCGCTGTTGTCTTCCTGACAGGTATTCCCTGATCCATTGTAGTGCCTTCCCTGTTGTCCCTGCCTGGTCCTCCAGCTTTTGCACTAATCTCTTGTGTGGAACTGTGTCAAATGCCTACATACAGTTCAAGAAAATGCAATCTACCCACACCTCTCTCTCTTGTCTTACTGCTGTCACCCTGTCATAGAACTCCAGTAGGTTTGTGACACAGGATTTCCCGTCCCTGAAACCGTGTTGGCTGTCGTTGATAAGGTCATTCCTTTCTAGGTGCTCCACTAATCTTCTCTTGATAATCTTCTCCATGACCTTGCATACTGTACATGTCAGTGACACTGGTCTGTAGTTTAATGTTTCGTATCTGGCTCTTTTTTTTTAAAAATTGGAACTACATTTGCTGCCTTCCATATCACAGGTAGTCGCCCTGTTTCGATAGATGTTTTGAAGATTGTTGATAGTGGTACACATAGCGCCTCTGCTCCCTCTCTCAGGACCCATGTAGAGATGTTATCAGGCCCCATCACCTCTGAGGTATATAGCTCGCTTAGCAGTCTCTTCACTTCTTCCTCGGTTGTATGTATTGTGTCCATCACTTGATGGTGTACCCCACCTCTCCGTCTTTCTGGAGTCCATTATGTCTCCTCTGTGAACACTTCTTTGAATCTCATGTTGAGTTCCTCACACACTTCTCGGTCGTTTCTTGTGACCTTCCCTCCTTCCTTCCTCAGCCTGATTACCTGGTCCTTGACTGTTGTTCTCCTCCTGGTGTGGCTGTACAACAGCTTTGGGTCAGATTTGGCTTTCTCTGCTATGTCATTCTCGTATTGTCTTTGGGCCTCCCTTCTTACCTGTGCCTCTGCGACTGATCTCCTTATTCTCCTGGGTTCTTTGCCTTCTATACTTCTTCCATTCTCAAGCACACTTGGTTTTGGCTTCCCTGCACCTTTGGGTAAACCAAGGGCTCATCCTGGCTTTTTCGTTGTATGTTACCCTTGGGTACAAACCTCTCCTCAGCTTCATTGCATATTGTTGTCACATATTCCACCATCATGTATGTGTGTGTGTGTGTGTGTGTGTATGTGTGCGTGCGTGCGTGCTTGCGTGAGTGCAAGCGTGGCAGAAGCCAAACATCTCCATATAACAACTACTCTCGCCTTTGATCATCCTTTATAATAGTGTTAATCTGTGACCAATGTGTCCCAGTGAACTATTTAACAGTAAGTTATAACGCTTAGGAGGTTGCTACACTGAAGCCAGCTTCCTACGTTGCGTATGACATCTGGTGTTAAGAGTTAAGCCTTCAAGAACTGCTGGAGGTTGTGTATGCTCCTGACACAGTGGCCACATGATCAATGGCAAAGCTGTTGCAGGAGCAGTCATACGACATTTGCTTGCCGATACTGATTTTAATGTTAAGTTACTAAAATTTGCACTTTCAGCATAAAATATCTACGAAAACTTCATCAGAACAGAAGTCTGTGGCTCTGGCTGTTGCCAAGCTGGGACAGAACTCCAGGAAGGCAGCAATTTACTTAAATAATAAGTTGCATGTAGACACCCCTTGAGAGGATGATGTACATTAGACTGGTTTAGTATCACTAACAATGGGAAACAATCCTTGGGCCTGATCAATTATTTTTTTACACAGGTCAGTTTTAAAGTTATCCTATCTTAGTTCATTTCAAAACCCAGCCCTATCTAAGGTATACCACCACCCCTTGGGATGCGACCCACAACAGACTAACGCCCAGGTACCTACTTACTGTTAAGTGAACAGAGGAAACATTATATCACTCTTCCTATTACTTGTCAAGCAAACTTGGCCTTGCGCAGGAATGACAATAACCATAAACAACATAATGACAGGACATGTGTATCAGATTGTTTTCTGGTTTGGGAATAAGGGTGAGCTCTGCTGCTATTAGAGTAGTGCCTCTCCAGGAAGTAACCTCGTATTTATTATTCTTTCAGTTTAATTAGGCTTTCCACTTATATCCACAGTGATAATAATAAAATATCTACTGGGAGTATTATTCACATGCTTTGGACATAAAAATATACAAATATTTAACCTGCCTAAATAAATAGGCACAAATAATTACCAAGAAAAACACTGACTTTGCCGTAATAACACCTTGATCTCACCAGCAGTTGAATGGTGAGAAAACGTCATCAATCCGTTGGAAGAGCCAGTGTTTACTTGACATTTCGCCCGGACAAAATATACTGGGCAGAAGCCTCAAGTAAATGTGGAAGGACGCACGTGCACCAGACTATATCTTCCTGAGATGAGGAGACAGCTTGTTGCACACAACACACTCTTCAGCACATTGTTGTTCATTGTTCTGGCCGTCAACATACACTTTGTATAATGGAAACCTCTTATACAATTCCGAAACATTGTGGTTAAAAACTCATGAGGAAACACTTAGAATAACATTTTCTAATGGAAATGTTTCGGTCCTGGGACCTGTTACGCCATTCAAAGACTGAAGAAGGACCCAGGACTGAAACGTCTCCACAATAAAATGGCCTAATTGTTTGCTCATATGTCTTTAACAACATTACCTGAGACATGTTGGGGTCTCTGGCGATGAATATACATATACTAAGGTGAATGCTTCTTTATTGAGATTCTCTGAAGAAAATTGTTTGCCTCACATTGACCTTATGGGCCACATACATGTACAGGCTTGGGTAGTGGCAGGCCTGGTGGGCACTACAGATGAGCTACAGTCTGTATAGAGTTAGGTAGGACGTTGGTGTCTACCCATCCTCTTTTTTACAAACAATCGTCCGTCCCTACCAGAACACTGGCGTAAACTATCACACACACACACACACACACACACACACACACACACACACACTATATATATATATATATATATATATATATATATATAAATTAAATGTTGCTCATAACTTTACCCTAGTGAGCTTTGATATCACAGCTCTGTTCACCAAAGCCCCTGTCCCTGACTTGCTTTCGTACCTTGAAGAGGAACTAGAAAGCTTCCCCATGCCCTACGAAAATAATAACTGAATTGATAAAACTTTGTGTTACTAATTGCAAGTTCGTGTTTGAAGGGAAATACTATGCTCAAAACAAGGCATGCAATGGGAAATCCCCTTAGCCCCTTACTCAGCAACTTGTATATGGAGTTCTATGAGACCAGACTTCTTAAAGACATTCTCCCAGATAATGCTAGTTGGTTCAGATACGTAGATGATGTTCTTTGCCTGTGGCCTAAAGATCACAACATTGATGGGTTCCTACCCAGACTCAATGGCCTAGTACCTTCCATTAAGCTCACCACAGAACATGAAATAAACAACACTTTGCCGTTCCTAGATGCTTTAATTCATCGTGTCGATAGAAAATTAAAATTCACAGTTTATAGGAAGTCCACCAACGTGTCGTCATACATTCACTACTCTTCCAATCACGAAACTAGGCTAAAAAGTAGTGTGTTCCTCACAATGTTCTTGGGAGTCTTGCGCATCTGCAGTCCAGAGTACTTAGAGGATGAAATCAACAAGATATTCAACATAGCCACAAAACTGAGATATCCCAGGGATGTTGTCGATTTTGTCACCAAGAGAAACTTTCTACACGACTGAATCTAAGGAAGTGATGGCCAGGAAAAATGTACAATGAGAATCTGGTTTGCCTACGTGAGGCATTGAAAAAGATCAATATAAACCTTGCTTTCAAAAACACAGGGTTGTGAAACAAAGACTTATTAAAAACACACCTTCCAACACACCCTCCAACAAAGTTAGTGGGGTTTACAAGGTCCCATGTACTCAGTATCCTTTCTCATATATTGGTCAAACAGGTATATTTCTGGAAACCAGAATAGCCCAACATAAATACTCAGTCAGGACAGGGCAGGAGTCGAACGCTATCTTTAACCACGTTAGTTCCTGTAATCACCAACCGGAGTGGGATGCTGCCCAGATTATTGTACCAAACAGTTCTGTCATGGAAAGGAATACCGTATATAACTCAACTTATGGGTTATACAAACTCGATAGCTATTTAGTAGAGTCTATTGCACACAATCTTAAACAACAATGCTATACAAAATCACAGGATTGCTCATTATGCCAGGTGGTTTCATGATGGATTGGTGACGCCCGACCTGTGTACCTGTGTCTACACCAAAACTTCATACTACGTCAGTTGTGAATGGTTATATAACGCGTTTAGCTGTTACTGTACCATACAGTGACAGGCACACACGATTACGGGATAACATAGGTAGGGGTTAAAGGGTATTAGTAGAAATTTGGATCATAGAAATATTATCGGAAAGGTATAGAAGATTCCCAAGTAAGGGATATTAACTGACACTGAGAAGGGTAGTAGACAATATTTAGGAAGAGATACTTCTGAGTACCCCTGAGAACAATCGAGTACCCCAGAGGAGGACATTTAAACGGACAAAGAGCACATTCTATTCCATTCTTTTATTAAAAAGGTTACTCAGAATAATAGCAAGCCATATATATAGTATCCAACGAAAAAACTATTTTCTCAAATCACATGACCTGTTATAAGCGGCTAGAAAAAGATTGGGCTGGCTATTATAATTTCATAGTTGACATCTCAGAAACCCTCCTACCCCATATGGGGAGTAGGGGGATGGTGGTGGTGTGAGGTTGGCACCGACTGTTGACCACATTCTTAGAGAAGCTGCGGCCAGTGACACACCCGCACTACTCTGAGAACACTCCCCCTACTTTAGTTGCTCTCTTGCAACATTGCATAGCTCCTGATGATGCACTGAGAAGTGTGAAAGTACTTGACCTAAAGATTTCCATCCCACGTGGCTTGTCTTGCATATATATATATATATATATATATATATATATATATATATATATATATATATATATTTTATATATATATTTATATATATATAATATATATATATATATATATATATATATATATATATATATATATATATATATATATATATATATATTCAACACATCGGATGTTTCCCACCAAGGCAGGGTGCCACGAAAAACTTTCATCATTCACTCCATCACTGTCTTGCCAGAGGCGTGCTTACACTACAGTTATAAAACTGCAACATTAACCCCTTCTTCAGAGTGCCGGCACTGTACTTCCCATCTTCAGGACTCAAGTCCGGCCTGCCAGTTTCCCTGAATCCCTTCATAAATGTTACCTTGCTCACACTCCAACAGCACGTCAAGTCCTAAAAACCATTTGTCTCCATTTGCTCTTATCTAACACGCCCATGCACGCATGCTGGAAGTCCAAGCCCCTCGCACACAAAACCTCCTTTACCCTCTCCCTCCAACTTTTCCTAGGCCGACCCCTACCCCGCCTTCCCTCCACTACAGATTTATTCATTCTCGAAGTCATTCTATTTCGTTCCAACCTCTCTACATGTCCAAACCATCTCAATAACCCCTCCTCAGCCCTCTAGATAATAGTTTTGGTAATCCCGCATCTCCTCCTAATCTCCAAACTACGGATTCCCTGCATTATATTCACACCACACATTGCCCTCAGACATGACATCTCCACTGCCTCCAGCCTTCTCCTTGTTGCAACATTCACCACCTATGTCTCACACCCATACAAGAGCGTTGGTTTAACCATACTCTCATACGTTCCCCTCTTTGCTTTCATGGATAAAGTTCTTTGTCTCCACAGACTCCTCAGTGCACCACTCACCTTTTTTCCCTAGTCATGTTTTAGAGACCCATCTGCTGACACGTCCACTCCCAAATATCTAAATACATTCACCTCCTCCATACTCTTTCCCACCAATCTGATATCCAATCTTCCGTTACCTAATTTTTTTGTTATCTTCATCACCTTACTCTTTCCTATATTCACTTTTAATTTCCTTTTATATACCCTACCAAACTCATCAACCAACCTCTGCATCTTCTCTTCAGAATCTTCCAAAAGCACAATGTCATCAGCAAAGAGCAGCTGTGATAACTCCCACTTTGTGTTAGATTCTTTTTCTTTTAACCCAACACCTCTTGCCAACACCCGAGCATTCACTTCTTTTACAACTCCATCTATAAATATATTGAACAACCATGGTGACATTACACATCCTTGTCTAAGGCCTACTTTTACTGGAGTGAGTCCTTGGCTAGTCATAAGAACATAAGAAAGGAGGAAATTAGATCGAATAGAAATGACCCAAAATGGATGAATAATAGGCTCAAATATCTTTTAGGGCAGAAGAAAGGAATTTATAGGCGTATCAAAAGAGGTGAGGGTCATCTTATGAGTCAGTATATTGACATTAAGAGGGACGTTAAAAGGGGATAAGAAAAGCTAAACGGGACTACGAAATTAAAGTTGCTAGGGATTCGAAAACTAACCCAAAAGTTTTTCCAGGTGTATAGAACAAAAGTTTGAGATAAGATAGGTCCCCTTAAAAATAATTATGGGTATCTTACTGACAAAGAGAATGAAATGTGCTCTATTTTTAATAATTATTTTCTCTCGGTTTTCACTCAGGAAGACACTAATAATATCCCAAGAATTAGGTATTTTAGTGGGCCTGAAGAAGATAAATTATGTAGTATCATAGTCACTAGCGAAATGGTTATCAAACAGATAGACCGTTTGAAGCAAAATAAATCGCCGGGCCCTGATGAGCTTTTTCAAGGGTTCTTAAGGAATGCAAAATAGAACTCTGTGAACCCTTAACTAACATTTTTAACCTATCTCTTCAAACAGGTGTAGTGCCGGATACGTGGAAGATGGCTAATGTAATTCCTATTTTTAAAGCAGGGGACAAGTCGTTACCATCAAATTACCGCCCAATAAGTCTAACATCAATTGTAGGCAAATTACTAGAGTCGATTATAGCTGATAACATAAGAAGCCATCTCGATAGGCATAATTTGATTAATGATACTCAGCATGGATTCACCAGGGGCCGTTCCTGCCTAACTAATTTATTAACTTTTTTCAGTAAGGCTTTTGAGGCAGTTGATAATGATAAAGAATTCGATATTGTTTATTTGGATTTTAGTAAGGCTTTTGATAGAGTACCACATCAGAGACTGTTAAAGAAAGTGGCTGCTCATGGCATTGGGGGAAAAGTGTTGTCATGGATCGAGTCATGGCTCACCAATAGGAAGCAGAGGGTGTGCATGGAAAAATAAACACATAAGCAGTATAATGTGATCCTTTATTGACAACGTTTCGCCCACGCAGTGGGCTTTATCGAGTCACAGACAGATCTACCTGGAAAATGAGCAACATGGAGATATATATAGGGTACAGTCAGGTGGAGAATGCTGGGTCAGGTGGAGAAAGCTGCATGTGAGTCTTAAAAGTAGTGTGATAGTTAAAAACATAGTGTGACTTAAAGGACCTGCAGTGTACCATTCTTGAGTTCTAGGTGGGATAGCGTTGAAGAAGTTTCTTGGCAATAGGTTCAGCTATGTTGTAGAAGCCGTTGTTCTGGTTGAAGTTGTTGGATATACAGATGAGTGATGATTCTAGGATTCTTCGGTATTGCGTGTTGTCTTCTCTGGCGATGAGTCTTGCGTTTCTGTAGTTGATTAAATGGTTTTTTGTAAATTTCGGTGATGAACACAGGCATTTCTTGAGTCGTCAGATCTGCCTGCGTACTGTGTTCTGAAATGCGTGTTTGTAGGTCTCTGGATGTTTCGCCAACGTATAATTTGCTGCAGCCATTACAAGGGATTGTGTATACCCCTGCCGTGGTTGAAGCTTTTCCTGTCTGTTACTGGTAATGTCCTAATGGTGGTGGATGTGGAGGTGGATACTCAGGAAGGGTCTTGAAAAAATGTTGGAAACTTGTTTGGAAATGGAGTTGGTGGGAAGGACTATGTATCTCTTCTCACAGTGTCTTCTCTGGGTGTGTTGAAGATGTTTAATGCCCGTCGTCTGCAGTCTCTAATGAAGTGACGAGGATAGTGAAGTTTGGAAAAAACTTGTTCAATGAGGAGCATTCTTCTTCAAGGAACTCACTGCTGCAGATTCTGAGTGCGCGCAGGAAAAAGCCTATAATTACACCACGTTTAATTTTGGTGTCGTGGTGAGGTAGAAGTGGAAGATCGTTTGATTGGTAGGTTTCGATAGACTTAAAACGAAGTTCATGGTCAGCTTGCAGAGAAGAACATCAAGGAAAGGAAGAGTGTTGTCGACTTCTTCTTCTAGTGTAAACTGGATTGATGGCTCAACCTGGTTGAGTTCGTGTTGGAAGCTTGAACGTTGAAGCGTCTGGGAGTTATGATGAGAATGTCGTCAACATAACGAAGCCAGGTGACAGAAGAGGGAATAATAGTGGAAAATCGCTCGGCTTCCAAATGTTCCATATATGGTTCGCAAGGACGGCATAAGGGGATCCATGGGTAGTCAAAGTTTGCTAAAGAGTTGGTTTTCGAAGAGAAACATGTAAAGCCCACACTAGTTCCAGGTCGATGAAATCGCTGGCTGGAAAAATTGACGACTCGCTTGATCTTCCTCTTCCAGCCAGCGATTTCATCACTTGTTGACTATGTGGGCTTACTCGAAACTTTCATCTATGGTCAGCCATCGTCACTAGCGATATGGAACATTTCAACATTTAATTATATACAGAGGTTATATTACAGCTTTATACATCATTAGTAAGGCCTCACCTAGATTACGCAGCTCAGTTCTGGTCTCCATATTACAGAATGGACATAAATTCGTTAGAAAACATTCAGCGTAGAATGACTAAATTAATACATAGCATTAGAAATCTTCCTTACGAAGAAAAATTGAAGTCCCTAAATTACATTCACTTGTAAGACGTAGAATGAGGAGACATGATCGAGGTATACAAGTGGAAAATGGGTATTAACAAAGGGGATATAAATAAGGTCTTGAGGTATCTCTCCAAGAGGAACCCCAATAATGGATTCAAGTTAGATAAGTTTAGATTTAGAAAGGAATATAGAAAGTATTGGTTTGGAAATAGGGTAGTTGATGAGTGGAACAGTCTGCCTAGTAGGGTTGGAAAAAATAAAACATAAGAGTATTGTGATCCATTTATTGACAACGTTTCGCACGCAGTGGGTTTATCGAAATCACATACAGATCTGTTGTGACTCATAAAGCCTGCTGAAGCTTTGTCATAAGGATTCCTGCTTATGATTTTATTTTCCATTGTTGTATTTTTATACCATTTATTTCCATTGCCTAGTAGGGTTATTGAAGCAAGGACCTTGGGTAGTTTTAAATTTAGGTTGGATAAATTCATGAGTGAAAGGGTTGGATTTGAGTGGGAATTGCACATGAGTAAATAAAATTATCAAAGCTTATTTCTTGGGTAGCATTGAAAATTAGGTTGAACAAATATTCTGTTAGTGGGATGGAATGTGAAGGACCTGCCTAGTATGGGCCAACAGGCCTGCTGCAGTGTTCCTCCTTTCTTATGTTCTTATGTTCTTAAGCATTTAAGAGCAATTCAGAGAACATTGCTCTAAGTTCTGTACCAAATGCTAATTCTTTAGCATTGAATGTATGTATTCTGATTATAACTAATTTGTCAAGGTCCCAGCATTTACCTACTAGCAGATTATTCAACTGACTTAGAACATACTTTCCAATTGCTGGTCAAACAATATCTAATGATCAGTTTTCTTAAATCATCATTAAGAACATAAGAACATAAGAAAGGAGGAACACTGCAGCAGGCCTGTTGGCCCATTCTAGGCAGGTCCTTCACATTCCATCCCACTAACAGAATATTTGTTCAACCTAATTTTCAATGCTACCCAAGAAATAGCTTTGATAATTTTATTTACTCATGGCATTCCCACTCAAATCCAACCCCTTTCACTCATGAATTTATCCCAAACCCAAATTTAAACTACCCAAGGTCCTTGCTTCAATAACCCTACTAGGCAGACTGTTCCACTCATCAACTACCCTATTTCCAAACCAATACTTTCCTATATCCTTTCTAAATCTAAACTTATCTAACTTGAATCCATTATTGCGGGTTCTCTCTTGGAGAGATACCCTCAAGACCTTATTTATATCCCTTTGTTAATACCCATTTTCCACTTGTATACCTCGATCATGTCTCCCCTCATTCTACGTCTTACAAGTGAATGTAATTTAAGGGTCTTCAATCTTTCTTCGTAAGGAAGATTTCTAATGCTATGTATTAATTTAGTCATTCTACGCTGAATGTTTTCTAACGAATTTATGTCCATTCTGTAATATGGAGACCAGAACTGAGCTGCGTAATCTAGGTGAGGCCTTACTAATGATGTATAAAGCTGTAATATAACCTCTGGACTTCTGTTGCTAACACTTCTTGATATAAATCCCAGTAATCTATTTGCCTTATTACGTACGCTTAGGCATTGCTGTCTTGGTTTAAGGTTGCTGCTTACCATCACCCCCAAGTCCTTCTCAATCTGTATGGCTAAGTTCTACGTTATTTAACTTATAAGTGCTTGGGTTATGGACACTCCCGAGCTTTAGAACTTTGCATTTATCTACATTGAACTGCATCTGCCATTTTTCTGACCAGGAATTGAGTTTGTCTAAATCCTCCTGTAGTTCACTGACATCTACGTCTGAATCGATTATCCTACCTATCTTCGTGTCATCAGCGAATTTGCTCATATCACTAGAAATTCCCTCGTCAAGGTCATTTATATATATTATAAACAACAACGGGCCCAAAACCGATCCCTGAGGAACGCCACTTGTTACAGATCCCCACTCCGATTTAACCCCATTTATGCACACCCTCTGCTTCCTATTGGTGAGCCATGACTCGATCCATGACAACACTTTTCCCCCAATGCCATGAGCAGCCACTTTCTTTAACAGTCTCTGATGTGGTACTCTATCAAAAGCCTTACTAAAATCCAAATAAACGATATCGAATTCTTTATCATTATCAACTGCCTCAAAAGCCCCACTGAAAAAGTTAACAAATTAGTTAGGCAGGAACGGCCCTGGTGAATCCATGCTGAGTATCATTAATCAAATTATGCCTATCGAGATGGCTTCTTATGTTATCAGCTATAATCGACTCTAGTAATTTGCCTACAATTGATGTTAGACTTATTGGGCGGTAATTTGATGGTAACGACTTGTTACCATCAGGCTGCCCAAAGAACATTTATCCCGTATAAAGAAATTAGATCAAGTAGAAATGACCCAAAATGGATGAATAATAGGCTCAAATATCTTTTAGGGCAGAAGAAAGGAATTTATAGGCGCATAAAAAGAGGTGAGGGTCATCTTATAAATCAGTATACTGACATTAAGAGGGACGTTAAAAGGGAATAAGAAAAGCTAAACGGGACTATGAAATTAAAGTTGCTAGGGATTCAAAACTAACCCAAAAAGTTTTTTCCAGGTTTATAGAACAAAAGTTAGGGATAAGATAGGTCCCCTTAAAAATAACTTTGGGCATCTTACTGACAAGGAGAATGATATGTGCTCTATTTTTAATAATTATTTTCTCTCGGTTTTCACACAGGAAGACATTAATAATATAAGAAACATAAGAACATAAGAAAGGAGGAACACTGCAGCAGGCCTGTTGGCCCATACAGGCAGGTCCTTCACAATCCATCCCACTAACAGAATATTTGCTCAACCCAATTTTCAAAGCTACCCAAGAAATGCTTTGACAATTCTACCCACTCATGCGGAGTCCCACTCAAATCCAACCCTCTCACCATGAATTTATCCAACCTAAATTTGAAACTACCCAAGGTCCTAGCTTCAATAACCCTACTAGGCAGACTGTTCCACTCATCAACTACCTATTTCAAACTTACTTTCCTATATCCTTTCTAAACTAAACTTATCTAACTGAATCCATTATTGGGGTTCTCTCTTGAGAGATATCCCAAGACTTATTTATATCCCTTGTAATACTCATTTCCTCTATACCTCGATCATGTCTCCTCATTTCGTCTTACAAGTGAATGTAATTTAGGTCTTCAATCTTTCTTCGTAAGGAAGATTTCAATGCTATGATTATTTAGTCATTCTACGCTGAATGTTTTCAACGAATTTATGTCCATTCTGTAATATGGAGACCAGAACTGAGCTGCGTAATCTAGGTGAGGCCTTACTAATGATGTAAAAATCTGTAATATAATCTAAAGCTCGGGAGTGTCCATAACCCAAGCACTTATAAGTTAAATAACGTAGAACTTAGCCATACAGATTGCGAGAAGGACTTGGGGGTGATGGTAAGCAGCAACCTTAAACCAAGACAGCAATGCCTAAGCGTACGTAATAAGGCAAATAGATTACTGGGATTTATATCAAGAAGTGTTAGCAACAGAAGTCCAGACGTTATATTACAGCTTTATACATCATTAGTAAGGCCTCACCTAGATTACGCAGCTCAGTTCTGGTCTCCATATTACAGAATGGACATAAATTCGTTAGAAAACATTCAGCGTAGAATGACTAAATTAATACATAGCATTAGAAATCTTCCTTACGAAGAAAGATTGAAGACCCTTAAATTACATTCACTTGTAAGACGTAGAATGAGGGAGACATGATCGAGGTATACAAGTGGAAAATGGGTATTAACAAAGGGGATATAATAAGGTCTTGAGGGTATCTCTCCAAGAGAGAACCCGCAATAATGGATTCAAGTTAGATAAGTTTAGATTTAGAAAGGATATAGAAAGTATTGGTTTGGAAATAGGGTAGTTGATGAATGGAACAGTCTGCCTAGTAGGGTTATTGAAGCAAGGACCTTGGGTAGTTTTAAATTTAGGTTGGATAAATTCATGAGTGAAAGGGGTTGGATTTGGAGTGGGAATTGCACATGAGTAAATAAAATTATCAAAGCTATTTTTTGGGTAGCATTGAAAATTAGGTTGAACAAATATTCTGTTGGTGGGATGGAATGTGAAGGACCTGCCTAGAATGGGCCAACAGGCCTGCTGCAGTGTTCTCCTTTCTTATGTTCTTATGTTAACCTCTGACTTCTGTTGCTAACACTTCTTGATATAAATCCAGTAATCTATTTGCCTTATTACGTACGCTTAGGCATTGCTGTCTTGGTTTAAGGTTGCTGCTTACCATCACCCCAAGTCCTTCTCGCAATCTGTATGGCTAAGTTCTACGTTATTTAACTTATAAGTGCTTGGGTTATGGACACTCCCGAGCTTCAGAACCTTGCATTTATCTACATTGAACTGCATCTGCCACTTTTCTGACCACGAATTAAGTTTGTCTAAATCTTCCTGAAGTTCTGTGACATCTATGTTTGAATCAATTATCCTACCTATCTTCGTGTCGTCGGCGAATTTGCTCATATCACTAGTAATTCCCTCATCAAGGTCATTGATATATATTATAAATAACAATGGGCCTAAGACTGATCCCTGTGGAACACCACTTGTTACAAGTCCCCATTCGGATTTAACCCCCATTTATGCACACTCTCTGCTTCCTATTGGTGAGCCATGACTCGATCCATGACAGCACTTTTTCCCCCAATGCCATGAGCTGCCACTTTCTTTAACAGTCTCTGGTGCGGTACTCTATCAAAAGCCTTACTAAAGTCTAAATAAACAATATTGAATTCTTTATCGTGATCAACAGCCTCAAAAGCTTTACTGAAGAAGGTTAATAAATTAGATAGGCAGGAACGGCCCCTCGTGAATCCATGCTGGGTATCATTAATCAAATTATGGTTATCTAGATGGCTTCTAATAATATCAGCATAATTGACTCTAGTAATTTGCCTACAATTGAGGTCAGGTTATTGGGCGGTAGTTTGACGGTAGTGACTTGTCCCCTGCTTTAAAAATAGGAATTACATTAGCCATCTTCCACATATCAGACATACACCTGTTTGAAGAGATAAATTAAAAATGTTAGATATTGGTTCACAGAGTTCCATTGCATTCTAAGAACCCTTGCAAAGCCATCAGGACCCGGCGATTTATTTTGTTTCAGTCGGTCCAGCTGTTTCATAATCATTTCGCTAGTGACTGGATATTACATAATTTATCTTCTTTGGGCCTCTGTAAAATTAATTACTGGGATATTATTAATGTCTTCCTGGGCATCTTACTGACAAGGAGAATGATATGTGCTCTATTTTTAATAATTATTTTCTCTCGGTTTTCACACAGGAAGACATTAATAATATCCCAGTAATTAATTTTTACAGAGGCCCAGAAGAAGATAAATTATGTAATATCACAGTCACTAGTGAAATGATTATGAAACAGCTGGACCGACTGAAACAAAATAAATCGCCGGGTCCTGATGAGCTTTTGCAAGGGTTCTTAAGGAATGCAAATGGAACTCTGTGAACCAATATCTAACATTTTTAATTTATCTCTTCAAACAGGTGTAGTGTCTGATATGTGGAAGATGGCTAATGTAATTCCTATTTTTAAAGCAGGGGACAAGTCACTACCGTCAAACTACCGCCCAATAAGCCTGACCTCAATTGTAGGCAAATTGAGTCAATTAGGTAGTAGGTTGGTAGACAGCAACCACCCAGGGAGGTACTACCGTCCTGCCAGGTGACTGTGAAACAGAAACCTGAAACTGTTTTACATGATGGTAGGATTGCTGGTGTCTTTTTTCTGTCTCATAAACACGCTGGATAACAGGTATATCTAGCTACTTCTACTTACACTTTAGGTCACACTACACTGGCATACACATGCATATATATACATACACACATCTAGGTTTTTCTTCTTTTTCTTAATAGCTCTTGTTCTTTTTATTTTCTCTATTGTCCATGGGGAAGTGGAAAAGAATCTTTCCTCCGTAAGCCATGCGTGTCGTATGAGGCGACTAAGATGCCGGGAGCAATGGGCTAGTAACCCCTTCTCCTGTACAAATCTACTAAAAACGAGAAGAAGAAAAACTTTATAAAATTGGGTTGTCTGAATGTGCGTGGATGTAGTGCGGATGATAAGAAAGAGATGATTGCCGATGTTATGAATGAAAAGAAGTTGGATGTCCTGGCCCTAAGGAAACAAAGCTGAAGGGGTAGGCGAGTTTCAGTGGGGAGAAATAAATGGGATTAAGTCAGAGTATCTGAGAGAGTTAGAGCTAAGGAAGGGGTAGCAATAATGTTGAAGGATCAGTTATGGAAGGAAAAGAGGGAATATAAATGTGTAAATTCAAGGATTATGTGGATTAAAATAAGGGTCGGATGCGAAAAGTGGGTCATAATAAGCGTGTATGCACCTGGAGAAGAGAGGAGTGTAGAGGAGAGAGAGAGATTTTGGGAGATGTTAAGCGAATGTATAGGAACTTTTGAACCAAATGAGAGAGTAATTGTGGTAGGGGACCTAAATGCTAAAGTGGGAGAAACATGCAGAGAGGGTGTAGTAGGTAAGTTTGGGGTGCCAGGTGTAAATGATAATGGGAGCCCTTTGATTGAACTTTGTATAGAAAGGGGTTTAGTTATAGGTAATACATATTTTAAGAAAAAGAGGATAAATAAGTATACAAGATATGATGTAGGGCGTAATGACAGTAGTTTGTTGGGCTATGTATTGGTAGATAAAAGACTGTTGAGTAGACTTCAGGATGCCATGTTTATAGAGGGGCTACAGATATATCAGATCACTTTTTAGTTAT
>WNWK01009805.1:0-74255 GCA_009830355.1 Cherax destructor
CCTAGGCATACCTAGGCATATTATTGGCCATCTTGTAATATCAACTTTAATGTATAACTATAAGTACCCCCACCTTGTATTACATGAAATAAAGGATTTGAATTTGAATTTGAATTTGAATATATATATATATATATATATATATATATATAAATACAAGTGAGAGTAAAAGGTAGATGGGATACAAGGAGAATGAAAACAGCAAGTAAGAGAGAAGTGAAGATTTATAAACTAGAGGAGGCGGTAAGGGTAAGATATAAACAACTGTTGGAGGACAGATGGGCTAGTGAGAGTATAGGCACTGGGGTAGAAGAGGTATGGGGTAAGTTTAGGAATATAGTGTTAGTGTTCAGCAGAAGTTTGTGGTTATAGGAAAGTGGGTGCGGGAAGGAAAAAGAGCGATTGGTGGAATGATGTAAAGAGAGTAGTAAGAGAGAAAAAGTTAGCATATGAGAGATTTTTACAAAGTAGAAGTGATGTAAGGAGGGAGGAGTATATGGAGAGAAAAAGAGAGGTTTAGAAAGTGGTGAAGCAATGTAAAAAGATAGCAAATGAGAGGGTGGGTGAGATGTTATCAACAAATTTTGTTGAAAATAAGAAAAAGTTTTAGAGTGAGATTAATAATTTGAGAAAACCGAGGGAAAGAATGGATTTGTCAGTTAAAAATAGGAGTTATTAAATGGAGAGTTAGAGGTATTGGGAAGATGGAGGGAATATTTTGAGGAATTGTTAAATGTTGATGAAGATAGGGAAGCTGTGATTTCGTGTATAGGGCAAGGAGGAATAACATCTTATAGGAGTGAGGAAGAACCAGTTGTGAGTGTGGGGAAAATTCATGAGGCAGTTAGTAGAATGAAAGGGGGTAAAGCAGCTGGGATTGATGGGATAAAGATTGAAATGTTAAAGGCAGGTGGGGATATAGTTTTAGAGTGGCTAGTGTTTTTATTCAATAAAGGTATGGAAGAGGGTAAGGTACCTAGGGATTGGCAGAGAGCATGCATAGTTCCTTTGTATAAAAGCAAAGGGAACAAAAGAAAGTGTAAAAATTACATGGGAATAAGTCTGTTGAGTATACCTGGTAAAGTGTATGGTAGAGTTATTATTGAAAGAATTAGGAGTAAGACGGAGAACAGGATAGCAGATGAACAAGGAGGCTTTAGGAAGAGTAGGGGATGTGTAGACCAAGTGTTTGCAGTGAAACATATAGTTGAACAATATTTAGATAAGGGTAAAGAGGTGTTTGTGGCATTTATGGATTTGGAACAGGTATATGATAGGGGGGGGAAATGTGGCAGATGTTGCAAATGTATGGAATAGGAGGTAGGTTATTGAAAGCGGTGAAAAGTTTTTACGAGGATAGTGAGGCACAGGTTAGAGTATGTAGGCGAGAGGGAGATTATTTCCCAGTAAAAGTAGGCCTTAGACAAGGATGTGTGATGTCACCATGGTTGTTCAATATATTTATAGATGGGGTTGTAAGAGAAGTGAATGCTCGGGTGTTGGCAAGAGGTGTGGGGTTAAAAGATAAAGAATCTAACACAAGGTGGGAGTTGTCATAGTTGCTCTTTGCTGATGACACTGCTTTTGGGGGATTCTGAAGAGAAGTTGCAGAGGTTGGTGGATGAGTTTGGTAGGGTATGTAAAAGAAGGAAATTAAAAGTGAATATAGGAAAGAGTAAGGTGATGAGGATAACAAAAAAATTAGATAACGGAAGATTGGATATCAGATTGGAGGGAGAGAGTATGGAGGAGGTGAATGTGTTCAGATATTTGGGAGTGGATGTGTCAGCAGATGGGTATATGAAGGATGAGTTGAATCATAGAATTAACGAGGGGAAAAAGGTGAGTGGTGCATTGAGGAGCTTGTGGAGACAGAGAACTTTATCCATGAAAGTAAAGAGGGGAATGTATGAGAGTATAGTTATACCAACGCTCTTGTATGGTTGTGAGACATGGGTTATGAATGTTGCAACAAGGAGAAGGCTGGAGGCAGTGGAGATGTCATGTCTGAGGGCAATGTGTGGTATGAATATAATGCAGAGAATCCGTAGTTTGGAGATTAGGAGGAGGTGTGGGATTACCAAAACTATTATCCAGAGAGCTGAGGAGGGGTTGAGATGGTTTGGACATATAGAGAGGATATAACAAAATAGAATGACTTCGAGAGTGTATAAATCTGTAGTGGAGGGATGGCGGGGTAGGGGTCGGCCTAGAAATGGTTGGATGGAGGGGGTAAAGGAGGTTTTGTGTGCGAGGGGCTTGGACTTCCAGCAAGCGTGCGTGAGCGTGTTAGATGGGAGTGAATGGAGACAAATGGTTTTTAGGACTTGACGTGCTGTTGGAGTGTAGGCAAGGTAACATTTATGAAGGGTTTCAGGGAAACCGGCAGGCTGGAGTTGATTCCTGGAGATGGGAAATACAGTTCCGGCACTCTGAAGGAGGGGTGTTAATGTTGCAGTTTTATAACTGTAGTGTAAGCATGCCTCTGGCAAGACAGTGATGGAGTGAATGATGAAAGTTTTTCTTTGTCAGGCCACCCTGCCTTGATGGGAAACGACCTATGTATTAATAATAATATATATATATATATATATATATATATATATATATATATATATATATATATATATATATATATATATATCAGCAACCCCAGGGAGGTACTACTGTCCTGCCAAGTGAGTGTAAAACGAAAGCCTGTATTTGTTTTACATGATGGTAGGATTGCTGGTGTCTTTTTTCTGTCTCATAAACATGCAAGATTTCAGGTACGTCTTGCTACTTCTACTTACACTTAGGTCACGCTACCCAAACATGTACACGTTTATGTATACACACTCATCTGAGTTTTCTTTGATTTTATCTTAATAGTTCTTGTTCTTATTGCTTTTCCTTTCATATCCATGGGGAAGTGGAATAAGAATCTTTCCTCCGTAAGCCATGCGTGTTGTAAAAGTCAACTAAAATGCCGGGAACAATGGGCTAGTAACCCCTTTTCCTGTATAGCTTACTAAAAAGAAAAAGAAGAAAACCGTCAAAGTGGGATGTTTGAATGTGCGTGGATGTTGTGCGAATGATAAGAAAGAGATGATTGTAGATGTTATGAATGAAAAGAAACTGGATGTCCTGGCTTTAACTGAGACAAAGCTGAAGGGGGTAGGAGAGTTTTAGTGGGGAGAAATAAATGGGATTAGGTCGGGGGTTTCAAATAGAGTTAGAGCTAAAGAAGGAGTGGCAATAATGTTGAATAATCAGTTATGGCAGGTAAAGAGGAATATAAATGTATAAATTCAAGGATTATGTGGAGTAAAATAAAGGTTGGATGTGAAAAGTGGGTTATAGTAAGTGTTTATGCACCTGGAGAAGAGAGAAGTGTAGAAGAGAGAGAGAGATTTTGGGAAATGTTGAGTGAGTGTGTGGGGAGTTTTGAACCAAGTGAGAGAGTAATTGTGGTTGGGGATCTTAATGCTAAAGTGGGTAAAAATGTTGTGGAGGGAGTAGTAGGTTAATTTGGGGTGCCAGGGTAAATGTAAATGGGGAACCATTAATTGAGCTATGTGTAGAAAGAGGTTTGGTAATAAGTAATACATATTTTATGAAAAAGAGGATAAATAAATATACAAGGTATGATATAGCACGTAAGGAAAGTAGTTTGTTGGATTATGTATTGGTGGATAAAAGGTTGATGGGTAGGCTTCAGGATGTACATGTTTATAGAGGGCAACGGATATATCGGATCATTATTTGGTTGTAGCTACAGTTAGAGTAAAAGATAGATGGGACAAAAGAAAATGGCAACAGCAAGTAAGAGAGAGTAAAAGTGTATAAACTAAGGGAGGAGGAAGTTAGGGTGAGATATAAGCAACTATTGGCAGAAAGGTGGGCTAGTGCAAGTATGAGTAGTGGGGGGGGGGTTGAAGAGAGTTGGGATAGTTTTAAAAATGCAGTATTAGAATGTGGGGCAGAAGTTTGTGGATATAGGAGGGTGGGTGCAGGAGGAAGAGGAGTGAGTGGTGGAATGAAGAAGTAAAGGGTGTGATAAAAGAAAAAGGTAGCTTATGAGAGGTTTTTACAAAACAGAAGTGTTAATAGAAGAGCAGAGTATATGGAGAGTAAAAGAAAGGTGAAGAGAGTGGTGAGAGAGTGCAAAAGAAGAGTGGATGAAAGAATGGGATAGGCTCTGTCAAGAAATTTTGCTGAAAACAAGAAAAATTTTTGGAGTGAGATAAACAAGGTAAGAAAGCCTAGGAACGAATGGATTTGTCAGTTAAAAGCAGAGTAGGGAGTTAGTAGATGGGGAGCTGGAGGTATTGGGTAGATGGCGGGAATATTTTGAGGAACTTTTAAATGTCGATGAAAAAGGGAGGCGGTAATTTCATGTACTGGCCAGGGAGGTACAACATCGTTTAGGAGTGAAGAAGAGCAGGATGTGAGTGTGGGGAGGTGCGTGAGGCATTACGTAGAATGAAAGGGGGTAAAGCAGCTGGAACTGACGGATCATGACAGAAATGTTAAAAGCAGGGGGATATAGTGCTGGAGTGGTTGGTATTTTTGTTTAATAAATGTATGAAAGAGGGAAGGTGCCTAGGGATTGGCAGAGAGCATGTATAGTTCCTTTATATAAAGGGAAGGGGAAAAAAGAGAGTGTAAAAATTATAGGGGAATAAATTTACTGAGTATACCTGGTAAAGTGTATGGCAGGGTTATTATTGAAAGAATTAGAGGTAAGACAGAGAGTAGGATTGCAGATGAGCAAGGAGGCTTTAGAGTGGGTAGGGGATGTGTAGATCAAGTGTTTACAGTGAAGCATATATGTGAACAGTATTTAGATAAAGGTAGAAAGTTTTCATTGCATTTATGGATTTAGAAAAGGCATATGACAGTGGATAGGGGAGCAATGTGGCAAATGTTGCAAGTGTATGGAATAGGTAGTAAGTTACTGAAGGCTGTAAAGAGTTTTTATGAGGATAGTGAGGCTCAGGTTAGGGTGTGTAGGAGAGAGGGAGATTACTTCCCGGTAAAAGTAGGTCTTAGACAGGGATGTGTAATGTCACCATGGTTGTTTAATATATTTATAGATGGGGTTGTAAAAGAAGTAAATGCTAGGGTGTTGGGGAGAGGGGTGGGATTAAATTATGGGAATTAAATGCAAAATGGGAGTTGACACAGTTACTTTTGCTGATGATACTGTGCTTATGGGAGATTCTAAAGAAAAGTTGCAAAGGTTAGTGGACGACTTTGGGAGAGTGTGTAAAGGTAGAAAGTTGAAAGTGAACATAGATAAGAGTAAGGTGATGAGGGTATCAAACAATTTAAATAAAGAAAAATTGGATATCACATTGGAGAGAGGGATTATGGAAGAAGTAAATGTTTTCAGATATTTGGGAGTTGACGTGTCAGCGGATGGGTTTATGAAGGATGAGGTTAACCATAGAATTGATGAAGGAAAAAAGGTGAGTGGTGCGTTGAGGTATCTGTGGAGACAAAAAACGTTATCCATGGAGGCAAAGAAGGAATGTACGAAAGTATAGTGGTACCAACACTCTATATGGGTGTGAAGCATGGGTTGCAAATGCTGCAGCGAGGAGGAGGCTGGAGGCAGTGGAGATGTCCTGTCTAAGGGCAATGTGTGGTGTAAATATTATGCAGAAAATTCGGAATGTGGAAATTAGGAGAAGGTGTGGAGTTACTAAAAGTATCTGTCAGAGGGCTGAAGAAGGGTTGTTGAGGTGGTTTGGTCATTTAGAGAGAATAGATCAAAGTAGAATGACTTGGAGAGCTTATAAATCTGTAGGGGAAGGAAGGCGGGGTAGGGGTCGTCCTAGAAAAGGTTGGAGGGAAGGGGTAAAGGAGGTTTTGTGGGCGAGGGCTTGGACTTCCAGCAAGCATGTGTGAGCGTATTAGATAGGAGTGAATGGAGACGAATGGTTTTTGGGACATGACGATCTGTTGGAGTGTGAGCAGGGTAACATTTTGTGAAGGGATTCAGGGAAACCAGTTAATTGATTTAGTTGGACTTGAGTCCTGGAAATGGGAAGTACAATGCCTGCACTTTAAAGGAGGGGTCTGAGATAGTGACAGCTGGGAGGGACTTTTCTCAGCTGTCGTATCTGAGCTCCTCTGCAAAGACAGTGATTATGTATGAGTGTGGTGAAAGTGGTGAATGATGATGAAAGTATTTTCTTTTGGGGATTTTCTTTCTTTTGGGTCACCCTGCCTCGGTGGGAGACGCCGACTTGTTGAAAAAAAAAATATATATATATATATATATATATATATATATATATATATATATATATATATATATATATATATATATATATATGCAACAACATCGGCTTTGTACATATCAGTAGGGCTACCCACATCTCTCCGCTGTTGAATGTTCTACTCAAATGACAGATTCTCAAGGCCGGGTCCAGGCAGAGATGAATCGTCTTGCTCTGTTCTTTATTCTGTTAAGAATTCGTAGTTGAAACGGGAGAGGGGGGGTGTTAAAGCAATCCAAGGCATGAGCTCACTTTTACCTTGTACAGAGTCTTGCAGCTTCTACTGTCGAGCAGATGCGAGATAGGTCTAAGCTCTGTAAGCTTACTAGCAGCTTTGTTTGCGAGATTTATTATGTGGTTCTTCATAGTCAGTTTGCAATCAAATTTCACCCAAAGGATATCAACCCCATTGCCAGGTTCCAACACTGTCCCATTCATTATTACCGCTGCTCCAGCATTACCATCATGGTGCCTAGACACCATCATTATTACCGCTGCTCCAGCATTACCATCATGGTGCCTAGACACCATCATTATTACCGCTGCTCCAGCATTACCATCATGGTGCCTAGACACCATCATTATTTGTGTTTTCTCAGAAGCAAATGTAATATACCGTCGTTTTCCCCAGGCTGGTGTATCTGTAAGCTGGTGATTGATTTAACTTACAGCAGCTGACATTTGCTCCATTGGATAAGTAAATGTCAGTGTCTTTGAAATAGACATTCCATATCAATGGCCCAAGTGCTTTACCCTGTGGAACTCTTCCATCAGTAGAGTGTTTTGTAGACTCTTTCCCATTGAGAAATACCCTTAGAGATCTTGTTACAAAAAGCGTCTTCTAAAGCAGACGTCTCCAGAGCAAGCTAGAGGGTTAACTAACTGGTCACCTTCTAGCTGCTGGCCTGTTTCTCATTTCATAACAGGAGGTTGGATTATATTCTATTTCAGTTATCCAGGCTACTCTATAGCACTCTTCAATATTAATGAGGATCTCAACTGAATGAACACAAAATAAAATTTAAGATCTTTACTAGTAAAGTTGTCTAGAGGAGTAGTATATGTACAGAATTAAAATATTTGACATAAACTTGGAGTCACGCTCCTACACTTCTCTTGATATATATATATATATATATATATATATATATATATATATATATATATATATATATATATATATATATATATATATATATATATATATATAAAGAACAGAGCAAGACGATTCATCTCTCTCCTAGACCCTGCCTTGAGAATCTGTCATTTGAGTAGAACATTCAAGAGCGGAGAGATGTGGGTAGCCCTACTGATATATACAAGGTTGATGTTGTTAAGGTAGCACACTTGGCCCCACTTCATGGTGAACGAGAAGACACCTTGTACACAGCAACTACTCTGTGGTTGTTCCCTTCTCAAGAACATCACTTCATCTGAGATCATTCATTCCTAGAATGACACGAGTCTGGAACATGTTCGCACAATTACGCCTTGATATAGCTAAAATAAATTAATTCATATTTGTTTAAGATTAGTACGCACTACTGCGTTCTGTCTCTATGTGATGAGACAAGATCTTTGTAGTGATATGTAACTTTAAACACATACGTCTAAAAAGGAGGGAGAGATTTTCCTATTTGTGTTATTGGTTTAATCTGCTGTAGTCTGTATCGTGTTCTGCACATTGCTTCATTGCTGCCATTTAATCGTGATTGTATTACGATTCCTTTGTAAATAAGTATCATTTATTATAAAGAATTTCTTGTATGTACTATACATAGCCTTAATAGCTTTGTAAGGCAATATTAAGTTGTATTAATCATTCAAAAGATTACTGCTTAAAATACGATATATTAAACATATATATTTTATGAATCTTTTTGATCTCCTTGATTGTACTCAATTAAATGAATCTTCACTAAACTGAGGATTAAATCTATCCTCATATTAAACTTTCTATTGCGTCTAACAAGGGGAATACGCTTTACTAATGTTATTCGGGAAAATCCCCTAAAACAGCGCCTTAATAAACACCTAAGACGCAATAATAATGACATTGATGAAATAAAATCAGTTGACCAAATGTAAACGCTGACCCACAGATGACTCCAACTTCATCCTGTTCCCTATTTGTATGTCTTATAACAATAAAAAGGCTTTTAAATGAACTGAGGTAGGTAACAGCTCTTATCTTGTAAATAATGGTAGGAACTCATCTAACCACGTAAAACCAATCTGTAAATAAGAGGGAGAGACAGAGAAATATGTGTCGTCAAAGCGGCTAGATTATTTTGCATCCCATATCCATCTTGTAGACGGTAGCGAAAGAGCATATGGATACACAAAAGGCCCAGGAACTAGGCTCCGAAAGAGTTAACTGTAGTACATTTGGATTTATATCTACAATTGTTTTATCTGTTGCAGAACATTTAGGAAATTTGCTTAATATGTCTGGTATCATATTTTCATTAATTAGATACCTTGATATATCACATAGGTTATTATACTGTGTATCCCTATATCCCTCAGTAAGTGGACAATTAAGCACAGTGTTCAAGACAGTGACCATTGGGCTGCCCACATACTTTGCATTTAGTATGATCATCTGTGTGTCTGCCAGAAGTACTTGTAACCAAGCCTAAGACTGACTACTGCAGCATCAGTCAGTTTGTTTATAGTGCAAGTTGTTCCAAAGACATACTTATCTACGTTCATGTTGAGTGATAGATCTACTCAGGCTTCACACTGCATTCCTATAATATTCACTTTCAATATTTACTTCTCTCATAATATTATTCCTAATGCTAGACACAAATATACCAAAGTTATATTCTACATTTGTCTTCACGGTACATTTTTGTCTAATGTGTCAACTTTACAGTGAAGGAGTAATCCAATATCTGATGGAATCCATAACAATTATTCATTAATTATTTTTCCTGGATTTTTGAGTGTCTATGTATATGTGGCTTCTGCAATGAGCATGTTGTTGGAGTGATTATGAGAGTCAAGAACCTTCAGTGATGATATAAAATCAGTAATAATCAGAGATTTAATCTCAGTGTTGTAAGTTAACTTTAGCGCCATTAGGATGGCAAACAATTCAGTTTGCAGTGTAGACGCCCACTCGTTAATTCTTATGCCTAAGTCAACAAAGTTGCTATCATTCGTTACTAGGGAGGTTGCAACAAGAGCAGATGCAGCCCTGCCACTACACTCCTGAGTAGATCCATCAGTTTACATAATTTGTGATATATTATTACAACCAGTTAAGAGAAATTTCTTCTTGAGTGATAGCCTTTGCAAGTGATTTAAGTAAGATATTACTAGTGACGAGATTCTTGGGAGGGGTTGCAGGTATGTGATATTAAATGAACACATCTTCCATGGAGGGGTGAAATGCTCTTGTTGGCTACAGTGCTACAGTTCATGTAGGTTATAAAACTTAATATAATTGCATATTCCGTTAAATCCTTACCTCTGTCTGTAGCAACGACGGGAAATTCGTAGACAGCTCTGGTCTCGTGGTCCAGCTGGCCAGAGATACATATGTCTCCAGTCACAGGTCTGATCTCAAACTCCTTGAAGCGCTTAAAGCCGTCACCTATAGTGTAATTGACCATAGCGTTGACCCCGCAGTCTGGGTCCGTTGCAGACACCTGGGGAAGACACCAGAGAAACAGTGTTAAGTCAAATTCATACATGGAGAAGTCAGGTTCATAAGTGGATAAGTCGGGAGCTTCAGCTGCAGTCCTGCAGATACAGCTTGGAAAGTGTGTACTCACCTCTACCTCACACACATACTACGTGGATAAACTTAAAGCACAGTGAAAGAGAAGGCCACCAGACACAACACGATCATATACAAAATACTCACAAGAGTAGATAGAGTGGATAAGTGTATAATTTGATGGTGTGTCAGGGGACACAGGCGGCAACTGAAGAAACTTGTGAGACACAGGGAGGTTAGGAAGGTAAGTAGAAACTATTGCTAGGAGCTGAGAGGCGGGGCCGAGAGCAATGACTCGACCCTTACAAGCACTACTAGGTGAGAACAACAACTGGGTAAGTACACCTGGAGTTACAGTACATGTACCGAACTTAAAAATGTGCATAGGTTGACAAACAGATAAATGACGAAAAAAAAGCACACGAAGAAGCTTGAGAAGGAGATTGTGTGGAGGAGCTTCAAGCTGTGTAGGCAGTGAAAGTGACCGCGTCTATAACAAAGCTAATAAACTGCTTGGCTTCACATCAGAAAGTAACAGGTCCCAACGGCCTGGTCACAGACCGGGCCGCGGGGGCGTTGATCCCTAGAGTTCTCTCCAGGTAAACGTTATACTAATTTAATGGCATTAGCTAATCTGAATTCTGCACTTCTGAATGAGCAAAAAAAGAAAATACGCTGGAAAACAAGCAGAGAAAGGTGGCAATGATAATTTCCATTATCAGGAATCCTTACAAGGAAGATAAATTAAGACGCAGAGTGATGGGAATATGACATACATATACAAGTAGAAGGCATTAATACATCAAGGGAGATATGAAAATAGTGAAAAACTAACAAATCAAGGCACAACTCTAAGCAATAGACTCCAACTAGACATTTTAGGTTAAGAAAGTATAGAGGAAAACACTGGTTCTGCAACACAACTGCAAACACTCTAAATGAACTAACAAGAAACCTCACTGAATTAGGTACTTTGTGAACCTTTTAAAATTAGGAAATGGTTGAATGTGAGTAGGACCTACCTGGCAGGTCTGCTGCCTAGTGATGTACCTGGCAGGTCTGCTGCCTAGTGATGTGCGTCGCAGGTCTGCTGCCTAGTGATGTACCTGGCAGGCCTGCTGCCTAGTGATGTGCCTCGCAGGCCTGCTGCCTAGTGATGTGCCTCGCAGGTCTGCTGCCTAGTGATGTGCCTCGCAGGTCTGCTGCCTAGTGATGTGCCTCGCAGGTCTGCTGCCTAGTGATGTGCCTCGCAGGTCTGCTGCCTAGTGATGTGCCTCGCAGGTCTGCTACCTAGTAATGTGCCTCGCAGGTCTGCTGCCTAGTGATGTGCCTCGCAGGTCTGCTACCTAGTGATGTGCCTCGCAGGTCTGCTGCCTAGTGATGTGCCTCGCAGGTCTGCTGCCTAGTGATGTACCTGGCAGGCCTGCTGCCTAGTGATGTGCCTCGCAGGTCTGCTGCCTAGTGATGTGCCTCGCAGGTCTGCTGCCTAGTGATGTGCCTCGCAGGTCTGCTGCCTAGTGATGTGCCTCGCAGGTCTGCTGCCTAGTGATGTACCTGGCAGGCCTGCTGCCTAGTGATGTGCCTCGCAGGTCTGCTGCCTAGTGATGTGCCTCGCAGGTCTGCTGCCTAGTGATGTACCTGGCAGGCCTGCTGCCTAGTGATGTGCCTCGCAGGTCTGCTGCCTAGTGATGTGCCTCGCAGGTCTGCTGCCTAGTGATGTACCTGGCAGGCCTGCTACCTAGTGATGTGCCTCGCAGGTCTGCTGCCTAGTGATGTGCCTCGCAGGTCTGCTGCCTAGTGATGTACCTGGCAGGCCTGCTGCCTAGTGATGTGCCTCGCAGGTGTGCTGCCTAGTGATGTGCCTCGCAGGTCTGCTGCCTAGTGATGTGCTTAGCTGGTCTCATGATGTGTGTTGCCACGCTCAAGGAATATGAGCTCACACAAAAGTGAACTTGGCAACACTGGAAGAGCGAAGGTCCAGTGATAACATGATCTGCACGACATGTCACTGACAGGAACCACAAGTATAAATGTTTGACTGGACAGAAGGCATAAAAGGAAGCTGAACTCTCAGATATCCAACAAGGATGTGGAGTGAGTTAAGTGAGGAGGTAGTGAAAGGTGTCATTACACTCCATAAGGATGTGGAGTGAGTTAAGTGAGGAGGTAGTGAAAGGTGTCATTACACTCCATAAGGATGTGGAGTGAGTTAAGTGAGGAGGTAGTGAAAGGTGTCATTACACTCCATAAGGATGTGGAGTGAGTTAAGTGAGGAGGTAGTGAAAGGTGTCATTACACTCCACAAGGATGTGGAGTGAGTTAAGTGAGGAGGTAGTGAAAGGTGTCATTACACTCCATAAGGATGTGGAGTGACTTAAGTGAGGAGGTAGTGAAAGGTGTCATTACACTCCATAAGGATGTGGAGTGACTTAAGTGAGGAGGTAGTGAAAGGTACCATTACACTCCATAAGGATGTGGAGTGAGTTAAGTGAGGAGGTAGTGAAAGGTGTCATTACACTCCACAAGGATGTGGAGTGAGTTAAGTGAGGTAGTGAAAGGTGTCATTACACTCCACAAGGATGTGGAGTGACACAGATGAGAAGTTAGAGGAATAAAAGCGAGACAGTAAACCAACACTAGCACATCAAACATATGTAAACAAACGTTTCGCTCACTGACAAAGCTCTCACTGAGCGAAACATTAATAAAAGGTTTCTGTAGCTTAGATTAGCTAGGGCCTTGGAGGACAGCAACTACACAAGTGAAATACATGAGGCGGGGACCAAGAGCTGTACATTGACCCCCACAGGCGCGCCACGCTAAGAACATAGTTACATTTATCAAGCATAACTACACCACAAGTGCAGTGTCAGCACTGTCAGCAGCAACAGTAGCTGGGGTAGCAGTATCCACGTCAGCAGTGTCAGCAGCAAGAAGAGCTGGGGTAGTAACAACCATGTCAGAATTGTCAGCAGCAACAGTGGATGGAGTAGTAATAGTCATGTCAGCACTGACAGCAGCAATAGTAGTTGGGGTAGCAGTAGCTGCATCACTACTGTCAGCAGCAACAGTAGCTGAGGTAGTCGTAGCTGCGTCACCACTGTCAGCAGCAACAGTAGCTGGAGTAGCAGTAACCACGTCACCACTGTCAGCAGCAACAGTAGCTGGAGTAGCAGTAACCACGTCACCACTGTCAGCAGCAACAGTAGCTGGAGTAGCAGTAGCCCCATCAGCACTGTCAGCAGCAACAGTAGCTGAAGTAGCAGTAGCGACGTCAGGACTGTCAGTAGCAACAGTAGCTAAGGTAGTAATAGCCATGTCAGCTGGAACACTAGCTGAGGTAGCAGCCATGTCAGCAGCAACAGTAGCTAGGGTAGTAATAGCCATGTCAGCACTGTCAGTAGGAACACTAATGGGGTAGCAGTACTCGCGTCAGCACCCTCAGCAGCAACAGTAGCTGGAGTAGAAGTAGTAGCAGCCCTAGCAATAATAATTGTAGGAGTGGTAGCACAAGCTGTGGCAACAACAGCAGTAGCAGCAATAACGACAGTAGTAACAAACAACAGCAACAGCAGAAGTAACAATAGCAGCAGAAGTAACAAAAACAGTAGCTTAAGTTATAACAACAGGGGAAGTGTTAAGAATAGCGGTAACAGCAACAACAATAGCAGTAGCAGCGGCCACAAGAGTAGCAGCAGAGGTAACAACATCGGTATAAGTAACAATAGCAGTAGCAGCGGTAACAAGAATAGTAGCAGAAGTATCAACAGCAGTATCAATAGCATTAGCCACGAGAGCATTAATAATAATAGTGACAAGAGCAGCAGCAAAAGTAGCAATAACGGGAACAGCAGCAGCAGCAGCAACGCTAGCAACAGCAGTAGCAGCAGCATAGCAGCAATAATAATAACGGAGACAGCATCAAGAACACTGATACCATAAAAAGCAGCAGCGGAGGCGGCGGCAGTAACAACAGAAGTGGTGACAGCCACAGTAACAACAGTAGCGGTGACAGTAGGAGCAGCAACTATGGTAAAAGCATCAACCCCAGCATCAAGAACAGCATAATCAACACCAGCAATAGCAGCACAAGAACCAGCAGCACAGCTAGTAACCTGGGCAGCAGATCATGGAAGGGGCGGCACCAACTGGAAATTCTCTCTCTCCAGCCCCTCAGGGTTATCAAACAGTCCCCACTTATTGCTACTTTTTTACCCCTACATCTCCGAATACACCAGACACTGATTTCGAATTAGAATGAAATCCTGAAGAAAAGCAGGAGGGCGAGAGACAACGGGGCTGAAGAACTGGTGACACTAAAGGCACGAAAACAACCTCTTCCTTCAGACAGACGAAGTCCCAATAAATCTTTCTTCTTCATATTGTGTTCTTATATGTATATCAATAAGAGCTGGTGACATCGTCAAGACGTCACTCCTCCTGAGTGAAATTCTTCGCTGTCCCGCTCTGGAGCTGGTGTACAGAACATCGATGTCCCGCTCTCGAGCTGGTGTACAGGACATCGATGTCCCGCTCTCGAGCTGGTGTACAGGACATCGATGTCCCGCTCTCGAGCTGGTGTACAGGACATCGATGTCCCGCTCTCGAGCTGGTGTACAGGACATCGATGTCCTGCTCTCGAGCTGGTGTACAGGACATCAATGTCCCGCTCTGGAGCTGGTGTACAGGACATCAATGTCCCGCTCTAGAGCTGGTGTACAGGACATCGATGTCCCGCTCTCGAGCTGGTGTACAGGACATCGATGTCCCGTCTCGAGCTGGTGTACAGGACATCGATGTCCTGCTCTCGAGCTGGTGTACAGGACATCAATGTCCTGCTCTGGAGCTGGTGTACAGGACATCAATGTCCCGCTCTCGAGCTGGTGTACAGGACATCGATGTCCCGCTCTGGAGCTGGTGTACAGGACATCGATGTCCCGCTCTCGAGCTGGTGTACAGGACATCAATGTCCCGCTCTCGAGCTGGTGTACAGGACATCAATGTCCTGCTCTCGAGCTGGTGTACAGGACATCGATGTCCCGCTCTCGAGCTGGTGTACAGGACATCAATGTCCCGCTCTCGAGCTGGTGTACAGGACATCAATGTCCTGCTCTCGAGCTGGTGTACAGGACATCGATGTCCTGCTCTCGAGCTGGTGTACAGGACATCAATGTCCTGCTCTCGAGCTGGTGTACAGGACATCAATGTCCTGCTCTCGAGCTGGTGTACAGGACATCAATGTCCCGCTCTCGAGCTGATGTACAGGACATCAATGTCCTGCTCTCGAGCTGGTGTACAGGACATCAATGTCCCGCTCTCGAGCTGGTGTACAGGACATCGAAGAGAGGTGGAGAGTGAATGGGAAGGGAGCGATAAAAGGTCAACAGTATGGTAGCAAGCTACATACCAACAGAAGTCGTGGTTAGTGGTTACCTACCCACTGAGGTCGTGGCTACTTACCCACTGAGGTCGTTGCTACCATTCTACTGATGTCGTTGCTACCATTCTACTGAGGTCGTGGCTACCATTCTACTGAGGTCGTGGTTATCATTCTACTGAAGTCGTGGCTACTATTCTGAGGTCGTGCCTACTATTCTAGTGAGGTCGTGGATATCATTCTACTGAGGTCGTGGCTACCATTCTACTGAGGTTGTGGCTGCCATTCTACTAAGGTCGCGGCTACCATTCTACTGAGGTCGTGGCTACTATTCTACTGAGGTCGTGGCTACCATTCTACTGAGGCGCGTACCATTCTCGAGGCGTGCTACCATTCTACGAGGGCGTGGCTACCATTCTACTGAGGGCGTGGCTACCATTACTGAGGCGTGGCTACCATTCTACTGAGGTCGTGGCTACCATTCTACTGAGGGCGTGGCTACCATTCTACTGAGGGCGTGGCTACCATTCTACTGAGGTCGTGGCTACCATTCTACTGAGGGCGTGGCTACCATTCTACTGAGGGCGTGGCTACCATTCTACTGAGGGCGTGGCTACCATTCTACTGAGGGCGTGGCTACCATTCTACTGAGGGCGTGGCTACCATTCTACTGAGGGCGTGGCTACCATTCTACTGAGGGCGTGGTACCATTCTACTGAGGGCGTGGCTACCATTCTACTGAGGGCGTGGCTACCATTCTACTGAGGGCGTGGCTACCATTCTACTGAGGGCGTGGCTACCATTCTACTGAGGGCGTGGCTACCATTCTACTGAGGGCGTGGCTACCATTCTACGAGGCGTGGCTACCATTCTACTGAGGGCGTGGCTACCATTCTACTGAGGGCGTGGCTACCATTCTACTGAGGGCGTGGCTACCATTCTACTGAGGGCGTGGCTACCATTCTACTGAGGGCGTGGTTCTTTTGCTGTTTTTGGTTTTGCTGCTGATTTTGGTTCTGGTGCTGTTTCTATTATGCTGTTTCTGGTTTTGGTTGTTTATGGTTATGGTGCTGTTTCTGGTTCTTCTGCTGTTTATGGTTCTGGTGCTGTTTCTGGTTCTGGTGCTGTTTATGGTTCTGGTGCTGTTTTTGGGTCTGCTGCTGTTTCTGGTTCTAGTGTTTCTGGTTCTGGTGGTGTTCTTGATTCTGGTGTTGTTTCTGGTTCTGGTGCTGTTTCTGATTCTGATGCTGTTTCTAGTTCTGGTGTTGTTTGTGGTTCTGATGTTGTTTCTGGTTTTGGTGCTGATTCTGGTGTTGTTTCTGGTTTTGGTGCTGGTTCTGGTGTTGTGGTTCTGGTTTTGTTTGTGGTTCTGGTGTTGTTTCTGGTTTTGATGCTGATTCTGGTTCTGGTGCTGTTTCTGGTTTTTATGCTGTTTCTGGTTATGGTGTTATGGTTCTGGTGCTGTTTCTGGTTATGGTGCTGTTTATGGTTCTGGTGCTGTTTCTGGTTATGGTGCTGTTTCTGGTGGTTTCTGGTTCTGGTGTTGTTTCTGGTTCTGGTGCTGTTTCTGGTTCTGCTGTTGTTTCTGGTTCTTCTGCTGTTTATGGTTCTGGTGTTATTTCTGGTTTTGATGATGTTTCTGGTTCTGGTATTTCTGGTTCTGGTGCTGTTTATGGTGTTTCTGGTTTTGGTGCTGATTCTGGTTCTGGTGCTGTTTCTGGTTTTGGTGCTGTTTCTGGTTATGGTGTTATGGTTCTGGTGCTGTTTCTGGTTATGGTGCTGTTTATGGTTCTGGTGCTGTTTCTGGTTGTGGTGCTGTTTCTGGTGGTTTCTGGTTCTGGTGCTGTTCCTGGTTCTGGTGCTGTTTCTGGTTCTGGTGCTGTTTCTGGTTCTGCTGTTGTTTCTGGTTCTTCTGCTGTTTATGGTTCTGGTGTTATTTCTGGTTTTGATGATGTTTCTGGTTCTGGTATTTCTGGTTCTGGTGCTGTTTATGGTGTTGTTTCTGGTTTTGGTGCTGATTCTGGTTCTGGTGCTGTTTCTGGTTTTGGTGCTGGTTCTGGTTTTGTTTGTGGTTCTGGTGTTGTTTCTGGATTTGGTGCTGATTCTGGTTCTGGTGTTGTTTCTGGTTCAGGTGTTGTTTCTGGTTTTGGTGTTATGGTTCTGGTGCTGTTTCTGGTGGTTTCTGGTTCTGGTGCTGTTTCTGGTTCTGGTGCTGTTTCTGGTTCTGGTGCTGTTTCTGGTTCTGGTGCTGTTTCTGGTTCTGCTGTTGTTTCTGGTCTGGTGTTTCTTGTTTCTGCTGTTTCTGGTTCTGCTGCTGTTTTTGGGTCTGGTGTTATTTCTGGTCTGGTGTTGTTTCTGGTTCTGGTGCTGTTTCTGGTTCTGGTGTTGTTTCTGGTTTTGATGATGTTTCTGGTTCTGGTATTTCTGGTTCTGGTGCTGTTTATGGTTCTGGTGTTTTTTCTGGTTCTGGTGCTGTTTATGGTTCTGGTGTTGTTTCTGGTTTTGGTGTTGTTTCTGGTTCTGGTGCTGCTTTTTGGTTCTGGTGTTGTGGTTCTGATGCTGTTTCTAGTTCTGGTGCTGTTTTTGGTTCTGCTGCTGTTTTTGGGTTTGGTGCTGTTTTTGGTATGGTGTTATTTCTGGTTCTGATGTTGTTTCTGGTTCTGGAGCTGATTTTTGGTTCTGGTGTTGTTTGTGGTTCTGGTGTTGTTTGTGATTCTGGTGTTGTTTGTGGTTCTGGTGTTGTTTGTGGTTCTAGTGTTGTTTGTGGTTCTGGTGTTGTTTGTGGTTCTGGTGTTGTTTCTGGTTTTGGTGTTGTTTCTGGTTTTGGTGCTGATTCTGGTTCTGGTGTTGTTTCTGGTTTTGGTGGTTTCTGGTTTTGGTGCTGTTTATGGTTCTGGTGTTGTTTCTGGTTCTGGAGCTGTTTTTTGGTTCTGGTTTTGTTTCTGGTTCTGGTGTTGTTTGTGGTTTTGGTGTTGTTTGTGGTTCTGGTGTTGTTTCTGGTTCTGGTGTTGTTTGTGGTTCTGGTGTTGTTTGTGGTTCTGATGTTGTTTCTGGTTCTGGTGTTGTTTGTGGTTCTGGTGTTGTTTGTGTTTCTGATGTTGTTTCTGGTTTTGGTGTTGTTTCTGGTTTTGTGGTTTCTGGTTTTGGTGCTGATTCTGGTTCTGTTGTTGTTTGTGGTTCAGGTGCTGTTTCTGATTTTGGTGCTGTTTCTGGTTCTGGTGCTGTTTGTGGTTCTGGTGTTGTTTGTGGTTCTGATGTTGTTTCTGGTTTTGGTGTTGTTTGTGGTTCAGGTGTTGTTTCTGGTGCTATTTCTGTTTCTGGTGCAGTTTTTGAAGATGGTACTAGTACAGATGTACAAGTGTTAAATAGCACTTCAGCTAGTGTTACTGACACTGGTGCTGTAATTGAAAAAATGGAACAGGAATAGATCTAGAAATACGAAATAATGCTTCAACTGGTGAGGGACATCGATATTTTTTATCCTCGTGCGAGAGACTTCGAAGCGAAGGAACGTGCGAGACTTCGAAGCGAAGGAACGTGCGAGACTTCGAAGCGAAGGAACGTGCGAGACTTCGAAGCGAAGGAACGTGCGAGACTTCGAAGCGAAGGAACGTGCGAGACTTCGAAGCGAAGGAACGTGCGAGACTTCGAAGCGAAGGAACGTGCGAGACTTCGAAGCGAAGGAATGTGCGAGACTTCGAAGCGAAGGAACGTGAGAGACTTCGAAGCGAAGGAACGTGAGAGACTTCGAAGCGAAGGAACGTGCGAGACTTCGAAGCGAAGGAACGTGCGAGACTTCGAAGCGAAGGAACGTGCGAGACTTCGAAGCGAAGGAACGTGCGAGACTTCGAAGCGAAGGAAAGTGCGAGACTTCGAAGCGAAGGAACGTGCGAGACTTCGAAGCGAAGGAACGTGCGAGACTTCGAAGCGAAGGAACGTGCGAGACTTCGAAGCGAAGGAACGCGCGTCTGCAAGAAATTTCAATCATGACCTCTTCGGAGGAGATCTGACGATGTCGCCAGGTTTTATGGATATATAAGGATACAATATGGAGAAGAAAGATTCATTGGGATTTCGTCTGTCTGAAGGGAGAGTTCTTCAAGCAGACTGATCTTGTTATTTGATGATTTAATTTTTAGACATTTAACAAAGGAAGAATGTGTAGAAAGAATAGCAGGAGGCAGCTCAGGTGAACAGTTTCACACAAATGTACTATTAAAACTGTAATAAATTTGCCTTGAGCCAGCAAATATTGGAGCAGACAAAACTAGAAAATACAGTTGACCTTATATTCACGACTAATGATGATCTAGTACTAAATATATAGGTGTCAATGACGGTAAATTCAGAGTACAACCTCATCGAAGTTGAGTTGCACTCTGGCCTTGACCAGTAAAACACTCATGAGGGATTTTCACCAAATTCAATTTTAACAACAAGAACATCAACTGGGATCAAATAAATCATATTTTTAACAAAATATGCAGCAAAGATATCTTGAACAATCTGGATACAAAGCACTTCTTAGAAAGCATTAACTCTGTGGCAAATACCACTAAGGAAAAATTTGAAGATATATACTAGAGACAGAGAGACTTTCTCTACAGGCAAAGACGAAGGATGATAGAACTTGTCAAGGGTGCCAGATTAAGGGTGCCAGGTTAAGGGTGCCAGATTAGTAATCCTGAAGTGAGGAAGGAAACAGTGACAATGAAACTGAAATAAATCCAAAATACTTCTTATGCAAAATCCAGAGAGAAAAAAAACATGCAGTAGTGGGCCCTTGCTCAGACGACATCAAACTTACACTGATGACAGCAAAGAAATTAGTGAAATAATGAAGTTTTAATAAGAATTTGTGTTCAGTGAGCTGTTGATCAGACTAAAGATAAATAATCCAAATGAATTCTTCGTAAAAATGACTTGAAACACTGTCAGCATCTAATAAATTCCTGACATAATCCTAACTCCACTTGACTTCGAAAAAGCCAATGACAGTATGACATTCACTCTTCCCCAAGCCCAGTCTCGTGCAACTCCATTCTCATAAATAATTGTAAGACATCACTACCACATTGCTTCAATATTCAATGGAGAGTGAAGCCAGACACGGGGGTCATCCACACCTGTTAAAAACAACGGATATAGTGCCAGACACGGGGGTCATCCACACCTGTTAAAAACAACGGATATAGTGCCAGACACGGGGGTCATCCACACCTGTTAAAAACAACGGATATAGTGCCAGACACGGGGGTCATCCACACCTGTTAAAAACAACGGATATAGTGCCAGACACGGGGTCATCCACACCTGTTAAAAACAACGGATATAGTGCCAGACACGGGGTCATCCACACCTGTTAAAACAACGGATATAGTGCCAGACACGGGGGTCATCCACACCTGTTAAAAACAACGGATATAGTGCCAGACACGGGGGTCATCCCACACCTGTTAAAAACAACGGATATAGCGCCAGACACGGGGGTCATCCCACACCTGTTAAAAACAACGGATATAGTGCCAGACACGGGGGTCATCCCACACCTGTTAAAAACAACGGATATAGTGCCAGACACGGGGATCATCCCACACCTGTTAAAAACAACGGATATAGTGCAAGACACGGGGTCATCCACACCTGTTAAAAACAACGGATATAGTGCCAGACACGGGGGTCATCCACACCTGTTAAAAACAACGGATATAGTGCCAGACACGGGGGTCATCCACACCTGTTAAAAACAACGGATATAGTGCCAGACACGGGGGTCATCCACACCTGTTAAAAACAACGGATATAGTGCCAGACACGGGGGTCATCCACACCTGTTAAAAACAACGGATATAGTGCCAGACACGGGGGTCATCCCACACCTGTTAAAAACAACGGATATAGCGCCAGACACGGGGGTCATCCCACACCTGTTAAAAACAACGGATATAGTGCCAGACACGGGGGTCATCCCACACCTGTTAAAAACAACGGATATAGTGCCAGACACGGGGTCATCCACACCTGTTAAAAACAACGGATATAGCGCCAGACACGGGGTCATCCCACACCTGTTAAAAACAACGGATATAGTGCCAGACACGGGGGTCATCCCACACCTGTTAAAAACAACGGATATAGTGCCAGACACGGGGGTCATCCCACACCTGTTAAAAGCAACGGATATAGTGCCAGACACGGGGGTCATCCCACACCTGTTAAAAACAACGGATATAGCGCCACTACACTAAGGAGCACTGACGTCCCTCACTTTAAACATCTTTGAAAGGGTATCAAGAATTAATAGATTTGGATTTTGTGTACCATCCTGTGGATGGTAGCGCAAGAGCATATGGATCCACAAAAGACCTAGGAACTAGTCTTCAAAAGTGCTGATAGGAATACATCTGAATTTATATCTACAACTAACTTATCTGTTGCAATTAAATTTAGGAAATGTAGATAATAACTCTGGTATCTTATTTTCATTAATAAGGTTCCTTGACATATCACACAGATTAAACTCTCTATTAAATCACAGACTAGGTGTGACTTGAACCCATCACAGAGGAGTACTAAAACTCCCAAGCCAGTGTGCTAACCACTGGTCTGGGAGTTTTAGAATTCTCCTGTCATGGGTTCGAGCTTCACATATTCTGTGATTTGTTTACAATCGTGTTATTACGATTTGTGAGTCAGTTATACTGTGTGTCTCTATATCCCTCAGTAATTGAACAATTAAGCACGTAGTGTTGCAGTGACCATAGGGGCTGGACACACACTTTGCTTTTATTTTGATCATTAGTGTGTCTGCCAAACTGCCAGAAGTACTTGTAACCAGCCTGAGCTGGCTACTACAACATCAGTTAGTCTTTTTATATTGGAAGTTGCTCCATAAACATACTTATCTACGGTCATGTTATCATAGTGGGTTATACATCTACCCAGGTTTCTAACAGCGTTCCTGTAACATTCAGTTTTTATTATTTACCTCTCTCCTAATATTTTTCCCAATGCTAGACATACATATACCAAAGTTATATTCAATATTTTCCTTCGGGGTACTTTGGCTAATTTATCAACTTTATCATGAAGGAGTAATTCAGTGTGTGAGGAAATTCATAAAAAAATTGTACATTTGTTTATTTTTCCCGGATTTTTGAGTATCTATATCTGGCTTCTCCGGTGAGCATGTTGTTAAGAGTCATTATGTGCGTCAAGAGTCTTTAGTGATGACATACAATAAGTAATAATCATAGAGTCAAGTTCAGTGTCATAAGTTAACTTTAGTATCATTAGTATCATTAGGATGCAGTGTAGACGCCCAGTTGTTAATTCTTTCTAACTCAACATAGTTCTTATCATTATCTAGGAAGGTGACAAGAAGAGCAAATGTTGTACAAGAATGGTATACAATACCGTCAAGATGAAATTAAGACACAGTGCAACATCTGGGTGTCTTTATTGTAAACGTTTCGCCATCCAGTGGCTTTATCCTATGTCCTAGAATTTGTATTGATAAAGCCACTGGATGGCGAAACGTTTACAATCAAGACACCCAGGTGTTGCACATGTGTCTTAATTTCAAGAGTAAATGTAGCCCTGCCAGTAGACTCCTGCCTAGATCCATCAGTATATATTAAGACTGCTAACAATATGGATTCACTACAAGTGCACAACCCAGGGCACTTTGAGTGCTCCAAACCACTGACATGGTCTTGCACGCACTGGATGATAAACAAAATGCAAATGTAGTATACACAGACTTCAAAAGTCTTTGACAGGTGCGATCAAGGTGTAATACCACACAAAATTAAAATACTGAAAAATATTTACGATACAGTGCGTGTTTTATAGACGAAAGGTTTTCTAGATTAGAAGGCATTCTTAGACTAGAAGACAGTTCTGGACTGAAAGACAGCCCTGGACTGGAAGATATTCTTTGAATGGAACACATTCTTTGATTGGCAGACAATGATGGAATAGCAGACTGTTTTGGACTCGAAGACAGTACTGGACTGGAAAAAAAGTCTTAGGCTGGAAGACGTTCAGAGACTGTGACAGACAGTACCGAGGTGGAAGACCGTGGTTGAACAGGGAAGATGTGACTGGAAGGTCTCCAGTGATCTCGGTTGAGTGCAACCAGAGAAGCCGCCTCAACCATAATTGAGCCGGACGCCTGCGACCGCCCCACGCCCACGCCCTGCAAGGTCGACCTTCCCACGCTGTGCCCACACCCCTGTCACCTTTACACGCATCCCCGCCACCGCACTCTCTTGCCCCAAAGCTCCAAATTAATACTGGTGACCCATGTTGACCCACGTTGCCAGGCCTCCTCCTCAGGAATTACCCCCGCCCCACAGACCCTCAATGCCTTTCTTTCTTCTATCTGGGGGTCAACGACCCTCCATGGCCTTCAGGGGTAGTCAAGCAAGGGCAAGGCGTCCTTTACACAAACAAGGCGTCCTTTACACAAACAAGGTTTCCTTTACACGTAAATAAAGTTTATTTAACAAATAACAAGGTTTATTTTACACATAAACAAGATTTCTTTTAGACGTTAATAAGGTTTCTTTTACGAGTAAACAAGGTCTCTTTTACACGTAAACAAGTTTTTGTACCTCTAAATAAGATTTCTAGTGCACGTAAAAAAAAGTTTCTTTTACACAAAAAAAAATTACACAAAAAATTTCTTTTAATTTTACAAGTGAACAAGATTTCTTTTACACGTAAACGAGGTTTGTATCACATGCAAAAAAGGTTTCATTTACAAGAAAACAAGGTTTCATTTGCAAGAAAACAAGGTTTCATTTACAAGAAAACAAGGTTTCATTTACAAGAAAACAAGGTTTCATTTGCAAGAAAACAAGGTTTCATTTACAAGAAAACAAGGTTTCATTTACAAGAAAACAAGGTTTCATTTACAAGAAAACAAGGTTTCATTTACAAGAAAACAAGGTTTCATTTACAAGAAAACAAGGTTTCATTTACAAGAAAACAAGGTTTCATTTACACATAGAAGTTTTCTTTTACATATAAACAACTTTCTCTTACACGTAAAACAAGATTTCTCATACATGTAAACAAAGTTTGTTTTACACGCAAACAAGGTATCTTTTACACGCAAACAAGGTATCTTTTACACGCAAACAAGGTATCTTTTACACACAAACAAGGTATCTTTTACACACAAACAAGGTATCTTTTACACACAAACAAGGTATCTTTTACACACAAACAAGGTATCTTTTACACACAAACAAGGTATCTTTTACACGCAAACAAGGTATATTTTACACACAAGGTATCTTTTGTACGCAAACAAGGTATCTTTTACACGCAGACAGAATTTTTACACGCAAACAAGGTATCTTTTGCACGCAAACAAAGCTTTTTACACGCAAGCATCTTTTACACGTAAACAAGGCATCTTTTACACGTAAACATGGTATCATTTACACGTAAACAAGGTATCTTTTGCACGCAAACAAGGTATATTTTACACGTAAACAAGGTATATTTTACACGTAAACAAGGTATCTTTTACACGTAAACAAGGTATCTTTTACACGTAAACAAGGTATCTTTTACAAGTAAACAAGGCTTTTCACAAGTAAACAAGGTATCTTTTACACGTAAACAAGGTATCTTTTACACGTAAACAAGGTATCTTTTACACGCAAACAAGGTATCTTTTACACGTAAACAAGGTATCTTTTACACGTAAACAAGGTATCTTTTACACGTAAACAAGATATCTTTTGCACATAAGCAAGATTTCTTTAACGTGTAAACTTGATTTCTTTTACATATAAACGGTTTGTTTTTACACGTAAAAGACTTGTTTAAACTTAAATAAGTATTTTACAATAGTGTGTTGCTTGATAACGCTGGACATCCAAGTTACTTAACGTCCCTTCACTAGTAACTAGTGTCATAGATGATCCACTTACTAGTAACTAGTCCAATGAATGATTCACCTCACTAGCAACCATTATAGTGAATGATCCTCTTCACTAGTAACTAATCCATTGAATTATCCACCTCACTATTAACTAGTTCAATGAATGATCCACCACACTAGTAACTAGTCCAATGAATGATCCACCACACTAGTAACTAGTCCAGTGAACAATCCACCACACTAGTAACTAGTCCAATGAATGATCCACCACACTAGTAACTAGTCTAGTGAATGATCCACCACACTAGTAACTAGTCTAGTGAATGATCCTCCACACTAGTAACTAGTCCAGTGAACGATCCACCACACTAGTAACTAGTCTAGTGAATGATCCACCACACTAGTAACTAGTCTAGTGAATGATCCTCCACACTAGTAACTAGTCCAGTGAACGATCCACCACACTAGTAACTAGTCTAGTGAATGATCCACCACACTAGTAACTAGTCTAGTGAATGATCCTCCACACTAGTAACTAGTCTAGTGAATGATCCACCACACTAGTAACTAGTCTAGTGAATGATCCACCACACTAGTAACTAGTCTAGTGAATGATCCACCACACTAGTAACTAGTCCAATGAATGATCCTCCACACTAGTAACTAGTCTAGTGAATGATCCACCACACTAGTAACTAGTCTAGTGAATGATCCACCACACTAGTAACTAGTCCAATGAATGATCCACCACACTAGTAACTAGTCTAGTGAATGATCCACCACACTAGTAACTAGTCTAGTGAATGATCCTCCACACTAGTAACTAGTCCAGTGAACGATCCACCACACTAGTAACTAGTCCAGTGAACGATCCACCACACTAGTAACTAGTCTAGTGAATGATCCACCACACTAGTAACTAGTCTAGTGAATGATCCTCCACACTAGTAACTAGTCCAGTGAACGATCCACCACACTAGTAACTAGTCTAGTGAATGATCCACCACACTAGTAACTAGTCTAGTGAATGATCCTCCACACTAGTAACTAGTCTAGTGAATGATCCACCACACTAGTAACTAGTCTAGTGAATGATCCACCACACTAGTAACTAGTCTAGTGAATGATCCACCACACTAGTAACTAGTCTAGTGAATGATCCACCACACTAGTAACTAGTCTAGTGAATGATCCTCCACACTAGTAACTAGTCCAATGAATGATCCTCCACACTAGTAACTAGTCTAGTGAATGATCCACCACACTAGTAACTAGTCCAGTGAACGATCCACCCCACTAGTAACTAGTCCAGTGAACGATCCACCACACTAGTAACTAGTCCAATGAATGATCCACCACACTAGTAACTAGTCCAATGAATGATCCACCACACTAGTAACTAGTCCAATGAATGATCCTCCTCGCTAGTAATCTAGTTAATGATCCTAGTCACTAGCAACTAGACCAATGAATTATCCACCTTACTAGTAACTAGTGTCAGGTTACTCTATTTTCACTACTTGTTTAATACCCTAAGGCGAGTGTTCAGTGAGTCAACTATTGTTAACACCTTCCATCAAAACAAAAGACAGATATATACTCGTACACTAGTTACCTGGAATATATCTGCCAACTACCTACTTACCCAGCAGGGATACCTACTAGCTATCTTATTAACATGTATGGTATTTAACTCCCTGAAAGTGCCACTTAAGCGTATAAATGGTATCAGTCACTTCAGTTTCAGATATAGAAAATAATGTTTGTCGAATCTGTTAAACTGCAATGATGATATGATGTGTTTGATAATATAATATGTATGATATTATGTATATCATGTGTATGATTTCATAACGTATATATGTGTATGGTATGTATATGATGTGTATGATACTGTGATGTGTATAAAGTGGCTTATATACAGCAGTCAGGTGATTGTAGTATATAAGTGGCTTCTCCGTATATAAGCAACTTCTTCTGTACTTATTAATGAAAATAAGATACCAGATATATACTGTAGATATAAACCCAAATATACACCTGTTAACCCTTTTGGGGCCTAGTTCCTAGGCCTTTTGTGTATCCATATGCTCTTGCACTACCATCCACAGGGTGGATATGGGATGCACACTAAACTATCCACTTCGGTGGCAAAATCTAATCTTCTGTACTTTTCTCAAGATTGATGAACTGAACACAACCACTTCAGGCAGAGAGACATTACCTCAGACTCACAGGTATTGGACTTAAGAAGCCACTGACTCCCGAAACATTTCCTCAGCGGGGATTCCCAAGTGTTGCACAAGTGTCTCATTCTTAAGGCTTGTCGGTTTTCTAAATAATTTATATCATTTCAGTATCACTACCCAGGATATAGATTAAGATGAAGGTCCACACAACACATAGCATCACTACCCAGGATATAGATTAAGATGAAGGTCCACACAACACACAGCATCACTACCCAGGATATAGATTAAGATGAAGGTCCACACAACATACAACATCACTACCCAGGATATAGATTAAGATGAAGGTCCACACAACACACAGCATCACTACCCAGGATATAGATTAAGATGAAGGTCCACACAGCACACAGCATCACTACCCAGGATATAGATTAAGATGAAGGTCCACACAACACACCATCACTACCCAGGATATAGATTAAGATGAAGGTCAACACAACACACAGCATCACTACCCAGGATATAGATTAAGATGAAGGTCCACACAACACACAGCATCACTACCCAGGATATAGATTAAGATGAAGGTCCACACAACACACAGCATCACTACCCAGGATATAGATTAAGATGAAGGTCCACACAACACACAGCATCACTACCCAGGATATAGATTAAGATGAAGGTCCACACAACACACAGCATCTCAGGCTAAGCTTGCACTAGACTCTACTTAAAATATACTTATTTTTATATTTTACTATATTTCTAAGGTCTAATAAACAGTATTGGTAGGAACTTTAAACTAGATACAAGTTAGAGGCTAATTCGTAAAACATCACAATAAGAAATATAATTGTCTAGTTTACGAGAGTGCTACTAGTTATTTAAATTACAGCACAAAATATAATGGTATTAGTAAATGTTCTGTGAGAATTATTTCTGCAGTTGTATGAGAGGAAGGAGTGCAGTGTCTTACAATATATGAGAGATGAAAGAAAAATGTTAGGTTAGGTAAAGTTAGGTATGGATAGGTTAAGTTACGTTAGGTAAAGTTTGGTATGGAAAGGTTAAGTTGCGTTAGGTAAAGTTAGGTATGGATAGGTTAAGTTGCGTTAGGTAAAGTTAGGTATGGATAGGTTAAGTTGCGTTAGGTAAAGTTAGGTATGGATAGGTTAAGTTATGTTAGGTAAAGTTAGGTCAGAATGTTTTCTATTCGTAAAATTCTACCAATTATATCATACCACAGTGAAAAAATATAAGGTAAAAGCGATTAAAAAAAAGTTGCGCAGCGCGAAGAGAAAAGTGGCAGCCAGTGAAGAAGGTAGATTTTCACTGCTTAAGTTGCCTTCATCAGTCATACACTTGACTGTCTTGATAAAAAAGTGTAATGATGCCTGTGACTAAGAGAACGACTGAAGGGCGTAAGTGATACAGTTGGAACAAACACGGAAGACGAGACATCTCTCACATAACTGCTACTGTAATTACTAAACACTGAAGCCGGAATGCTGCCAGCATATCTCTGCTGTACTAACTTGAAAGAGTTAATCCCAAATAGGCAGTGAGTTGCTTAATGGAAGAACTAGCCTGGCGGCACTGCTACAATATCAGTACCGGCAACTCGATCGAGAGGGCCATTGCTGACATGCCTAGGATTTTAAACTGATAGAAAATAGAGGTATGGGTGTGTGTGGGAAACAGTCAGTTAGCAACACTAGGGCTGAAAACAGTATGTGTATAAAAGAAATTCATCATAAAGTTACAAATAAATACAATGGATCAGGTCAGCAAACAAAGGAAGACAGCAGAGGGAAACAAGGGACTAGCTCCCTTAAGGTTTACTATACTAATAGCCGGAGTTTAAGAAATAAGATAGATGAGTTAAGATTAATTGCAAATGCAGGAAACATAGATATTATTGCTATAACAGAGACCTGGCTCAATCTGAAAGATAGAGAGTTGCCTTCTGAATGTCACATACAAGGCTATAAATTATTCCACACTGATAGGGTCAACAGGAATGGTGGTGGAGTAGCGATGTATGTCAGAGACAATTTAAATTGTTGTGTTAGACAAGATATAAAATTAGAAGCGTCAGCCACTGAATCTGTTTGGTTACAGCTTCTTGAGGGCCGTGTAAAACTTATCTTGGGTGTGATTTACAGGCCCCCAAATCTTGATAGGGAGTGCAGTAAACTTCTATGGGATGAAATTCGTAAGGCATCTACATATGAAAATGTTGTGCTAATGGGAGATTTCAACTTTAGACAAATTGACTGGAGCAATTTGACAGGAAATTTAGAGTCAAGTGACTTTCTTGATACGATTCAGGATTGTTTTTTGAAACAGTTGGTGACAGAACCAACTAGAGGAAATAACCTGCTAGACTTGGTTCTTGCCAGCAGGGAATCGCTAGTTAATAATCTTGAGGTTAATGATGAGCTTGGGGAAAGTGATCACAAATCACTCAGTTTTAATATATCATGGAATTACCCTAATAATGACAATCAAGTCTCTGTCCCTGACTTCCGCCTAGCTGATTTTGTAGGACTGAAAAATTACCTGGGTAGGCTGAACTGGAATGACCTGACAGTGGGTCAGGTAGGTGGTGATTGCCAATATGACGTTTTCCAGAGAATAGTTCTAGCTGCTCAGACAACTAATGTTCCTAATAGGAAATCAGATCAAACAAAAATGATCCTAAATGGATGAACAATAGATTAAAACATCTCATTGGTCAAAAGAGAGGCATATATAGGCGAATCAAAAGAGGAGAGGGGCAATTAAGTAATCAATATATTCAGTTAAAGAGAGAAATAAAAAAAGGAATAAGAAAAGCAAAAGAGACTATGAGGTTAAAGTTGCAAGAGAATCGAAGACTAACCCAAAAGGATTTTTTCAGGTATACAGAAGTAAGATTAGGGACAAGATAGGCCCACTCAAAAGTTACTCAGGTCAGCTCACCGTCAGTGATAAGGAAATGTGTAGAATTTTTAACACTTACTTCCTCTCAGTTTTTACACAGGAAGATACCAGCGATATTCCAGAAATAATAAATTATGTAGAACAGGATGATAGTAAACTATGCATGATTAGGGTCACAAGTGACATGGTCCTTAGACAAATAGATAAATTAAAACCTAACAAATCCCCAGGCCCTGATGAACTGTATGCAAGGGTTCTAAAGGAATGTAGAGAGGAGCTTAGCAAACCTATGGCTAATCTTTTCAACATATCACTGCAAACTGGCATGGTGCCAGATAAGTGGAAAATTGCAAATGTAATACATATTTTCAAAGCAGGAGACAGGTCCTTAGCTTCGAACTATAGACCAATAAGCCTAACCTCCATAGTGGGAAAATTTATGGAATCAATAATAGCCGAGGCAATTCGTAGCCATCTTGAAAAGCATAAATTAATCAATGAATCTCAGCACGGTTTTACAAAAGGGCGTTCCTGCCTTACAAATTTAATAACTTTTTTCACTAAGGTATTTGAGGAGGTAGATCATGGTAATGAATATGATGTTGTGTATATGGACTTCAGTAAGGCTTTTGATAGAGTCCCACATCAGAGACTATTGAGGAAAATTAAGGCACACGGAATAGGAGGAGAAATTTTTCCTGGATAGAGGCATGGTTGACAAATAGGCAGCAGAGAGTTTGCATAAATGGGGAGAAATCAGAGTGGGGAAGTGTCACAAGCGGTGTTCCACAGGGTCAGTATTGGGCCCTTGTTGTTCACAATCTACATAAACGACATAGATGAGGGAATAAATAGCGACATAAGCAAGTTTGCCGATGACACCAAAATAGGCCGTCCAATTCATTCAAATGAGGACATTAGAGCACTCAGGAAGATTTGAATAGACTGATGCAGTGGTCGGAGAAGTGGCAGATGCAGTTTAATATAGATAAATGCAAAGTTCTAAATATTGGACAGGACAATAACCATGCCACATATAAACTAAATAATGTAGATCTTAATACTACTGATTGCGAAAAGGATTTAGGAGTTCTGGTTAGCAGTAATCTAAAACCTAGACAGCAGTGCATAAGTGTTCGCAATAAAGCAAACAGAATCCTTGGCTTCATATCAAGAAGCATAAATAATAGGAGTCCTCAGGTTGTTCTTCAACTCTATATATCCTTGGTTAGGCCTCATCTAGATTATGCTGCACAGTTTTGGTCACCGTATTACAGAATGGATATAAATGCTCTGGAAAACGTACAAAGGAGGATGACTAAGTTGATTCCATGTATCAGAAATCTTCCCTATGAGGATAGACTGAGGGCCCTGAATCTGCACTCTCTAGAAAGGCGTAGAATTAGGGGGGATATGATTGAGGTGTATAAATGGAAAACAGGAATAAATAAAGGGGATGTAAATAGCGTGCTAAAAATATCTAGTATTGACAGGACTCGCAGCAATGGCTTTAAGTTGGATAAATTCAGATTCAGGAAGGATATAGGAAAGCATTGGTTTGGTAATAGAGTTGTCGATGAATGGAACAAACTCCCGAGTACAGTTATAGAGGCTAAAACGTTGTGTAGTTTTAAAAATAGGCTAGATAAATATATGAGTGGGTGCGGGTGGGTGTGAGTTGTACCTGACTAGTTTGTGCTACTAGGTCAGATGCCGTGCTCCTTCCTTAAGTGAATGTAACCTGACCTGGCTGGGTTGGGGGCATTGGCTTAAGCCGTTGAAGATTTGGACCTGCCTCGCATGGGCCAGTAGGCCTGCTGCAGTGTTCCTTCTTTCTTATGTTCTTATGTTAACACTACTGTAGAGTGCAGCGGGAGGGAGCACCAAATATAGGCCCTAGGTTAAGAGGGAAAAAAAAGATCCTGTGCTAGGGGTACTAGGCTAGGGTCCTGTGCTAGAGGACACTAAAGGAGGGCCCTGTGCTAGAGGACACTAAAGGAGGGCCCTGATCTAGAGGGCACTAAAAGCCCTATGCTAGAGGACACTAAAGGAAGGCCCTATGCTAGAGGACACTAAAGGAGGGCCCTGTGCTAGAGAACACTAAGGGAGGGCCTTGTGCTAGAGGACACTAAAGGAGGGCCCTGTGCTAGAGGACACTAAAGGAGGGCCCTGTGCTAGAGAACACTAAGGGAGGGCCCTGTGCTAGAGGACACTAAAGGAGGGCCCTGTGCTAGAGAACACTAAGGGAGGGCCCTGTGCTAGAGGACACTAAAGGAGGGCCCTGTGCTAGAGGACACTAAAGGAGGGCCCTGTGCTAGAGGACACTAAAGGAGGACCCTGTGCTAGAGAGCACTAAAGGAGGACCCTGTGCTAGAGGACACTAAAGGAGGACCCTGTGCTAGAGAGCACTAAAGGAGGACCCTGAGCTGGGGACATTATGGGTGGGCCCTATGCTAGGTGTCAGTAAGGGTGAGAGTGGCGTGGGTCGGGTGGGCCGCCGTGTCCACCATCCATCACAGACTAGCATGATAGGGGCAGGACTCAAGCTACGTAATGGCTGCCAAAGAAATTAAGTTTTTGCCACGGCAGACACAGAAGACAAGAGGCTGCCCCCTGCTGCAGGCGCTGCTGTGTGACGCTGTCAGGGAGGCGGGGGAGGGGGATGTGAGCAGGGGGAGGAAGGAAGGGAGAGTGTGAGAGAGGGAGGGAGTATGGCCATTGATGGAGGGACTGAAGGAAGAGTTTGGAATTTTTCAGAGTGCTGAAGCTAACAGTTTATTCAGAGTTTAATATGTTAAAACTCTCACATGCACCGTTAAAATGCTAACACCACAACACACTAGTACCACAACACACTAACATCATAACAAAGTAATGTATGCCCAGCTGGGTTCATATTTCATGCCATGCTGGTGCTGCCACCTATAGGCCTACAAAGCTCAGCCTGCACCACGCTTCCTCTACCTCACTCTGGCAGCCGACTTCACTCAATCAACAAGCTCTACTCTGTCACTCTCTCTCGGGTATGGCCCTCTGGGCCTGGGCCTGGTTGGGCCCTGTAACACATTGCCTGTGTACCAAGAACCCAAATAAACCTACACGAAGCCTCCAAAGAGCCTTATCATTTATCCCTGCTTGGAAACCCCCAATCCTTCGATGATAAATGACGGCAAGTGGCGGTCACAGTGGTTGTGTTTGCCCAGAGAGAGAGGAAGGAAGCCAAAGATGTTGTCTCCACTTCATCGCCCCATACAAGAAGCATCAGTCGTGTCTGCAAGTTTCATTATTCAAACACAGGATCTGCAGGATCCATGCTGAAATTTGCTGAATTTTCCTCAAGAAATCTTCGTGGCATCATCTGGGTCTTCACAGCATCCCACACTGTTCTTCAGTCATGTGTTCATCATCACCTGTATGTTTCTACTGTTGTTGTTCAGCTCAGCAAGGCTATTTCAGCAAGTGAAAGGTGAGTTGTGTGCTGCTCTGCGTCCAGTGTGGTTGTTTCCCCACTTGTTTGTGAGGGGGGGAGGGAGGAGCGGCGGAGTCCTTGTTTCACCCACACTCCTCACACTACCACCATACACCACTACATTCTCACTCCCTCTTTACTGTATTTCTGTGAATTCAGTGTGAATTCTCGCCAGAGCTGTGTATCCGAGTGCCCGAGGTCACTCGAAGCCATGTGGATCACAAAGCCACATGTGGATAAAGCCATGTGGATCTACAAGCCACGTGGAGTGAGCCACGTGGGTTACCAAGCCAGATGTCCAAAGACACATGCTGTTGTCTGTTGCCTGGCATCACCTTGCGATGTCACTCCAGGTTGTTGCCTGACGTCACCCTGGACGTCTGCCTGACATCACCCTGGACGTCTGCCTGACATCACCCTGGACGTCTGCCTGACATCACCCTGGACGTCTGCCTGACATCACCCTGGACGTCTGCCTGACATCACCCAGGACGACTGCCCTGATGTCACCTCGCAATGTCACCCCACAACATCACTCACGACGTAATGCCTGACATCACCACATGTCATATCGACAGTGTTATAGTTTCACAGTGAGCAATTTGTTCCAGTATTCTCGAGAACGATTGAGAGAAGATATGTCATGTGTTAATTCCTCTCAGCAATCCTTACCAATATTCTCATACGTTCGTGAATGCCTTAGTGTCGGTTTTTGCACAGAAAAACATCTTTTGCTAGTGCAAGCCATGCAGTAACCACATGTGCTGTGCGGGTATGCAGTTTTCCGCGACTCGATGTGTGGTCTTAGCCCAGATGTGTGTATAGTCCACAGTGTGGTCTGAGCCCAGACCATTAGTAACACCCTTGTGTTACATGTCACTGCCTTGTGACCATTTGACAACTGACACTAGTCAGTCCAGGCATCAGATTACGAGTGTCTGAGCCCCCATGTACAGAAACCTCTTATGCTTCCCATTCGTAGATGCATCAGAGTGCAATTATGTGTAGAAAACCAGTCTGAGGATGCTTAGACTAACCTCTGCTATGACTCCAACTCTGTAAAGAGGATGACATTGTCAAGCTGCAGTAGCCCTGTCAGCAGGCAACTGTCTGACTCATGTCACAGCTTCAGTGAGCAGCCTGCACAAAGTATGATGTCACTTTGACTGCTAGCCCACTCACTTCAGTTAGTGTAAGCTGTTACGATTCTCAGATGATGTGAGTCAAGTCGCCGGCACCACTAAGCTGTGCTGTGCGTTCCCGGCAGTGACTGCCCAGCAACAGTACCAGTCGAGAAATGTCCTCCTGAGTCGCTTACCAGAAGAAGTCCTGCCCAGTTGCCGAGTACTGATGACACCTCACTCGAGGGCACCAGCAGGTTGTGCCCCAGGTTGAGTGAAACCTGCAGTGACTATTCCATGATGACTGTTTCACCGTTCCAGAGGATCAACCCGTTACATCACAGCTCAGCTGCAGCGATGTCTCCTGTGTTGCAGTATCTGTCCAAACGCAGGAAAGCATGCAGTGACACCCACTGAAGCTCAGTGCCTTGGACCACGATGTTTAGCACACCCCCATTTTTTTTGTCCATGTCCACATATATATGTTTTTATTCTGTGTTCTGTACCCTGTTCCTGAGAGAGACCGAGTTTTTTTTCAATCATGGTCAAGGACGACCATGGGTAGGTGGCCGAGCAATGCATGCCCAGCTGGGTTCATATTTCATGCCATGCTGGTGCTGCCACCTATAGGCCTACCAAGCTCAGCCCACACCAGGCTTTTGCCAAACTCTGACAGCCGACTTCACTCATTCAACAAGGCCTACTCTGTCACTCTCCCCTGGGCATGGCCCTCTAGGCCTGGGCTTGGCTGGGCCCCATAACACGCTGCCTGTGTACCAAGAACCCAAATAAACCTACTGGAAGCCTCCGAAGAGCTTTATCATTCATCCCTGCTTGGAAACCTCCCAATCCTTCGACGATACTAACACCACAACACACTAACACTACAACACACTAGCACCACAAGACACTAGTACCACAACACACCAACACAACACAACACACTAGTACCACAACACAGTAACACCACAACACACTAGTACCACAACACACTAATACTACAACACACTAACACCACAACACACTAGTACCACAACACAGTAACACCACAACACACTAGTACCACAACACACTAATACTACAACACACTAACACCACAACTCAATAGCACCACAACACACTAGTACCACAACACATGAGTACCACAACACACTAGTACCACTACACACTAGTACCACTACACACTAGTACCACAACTCAATAGCACCACAACATATTGGCACCACAATGCACTAACACCACAACACATTAACACCACAACACACTAACACCACAACACACTAACACCACATCGTCTTCCCAGTAAATTTCAATAAGATCATGACTGATATGGTTGCAAGTGATGTTCTTATTCTTATTGTCGTTTTCTCTCCCACTACTTGCTGTGGCTCGCTGTTCCTAGCCATGGGTCTGGCCGAGAGGCCCAGACCCATGGCCGCGAGGGAGAGAGTACACTTGTTGTCTCTAGGCTGTCAGGTGCATGAGTGAGGACAAGACAGGGTGATGCGGGCTGAGCTCGCTAGGTCTATATGGCCTGGTAGATGTCAACACCAGCGTGTAGCAAAATATAAAGGCGACACAACGCCAAATATGAACCACAACTGGGTATACACAGGTCTGAAACCTCCATTAGGTTGTGGTCTAAGACTGCTGTCTTTGACAACATCACGACCCAGACCACATCCTTTTTATTTGTGGTAAAAATGATGGAGGGTCTGGTCGGTTCTGCCCTCTGTTGGCTGACGACGAATGTATTGTAGTCATGGAAAAATGGACACAAATGCAGTATAATGTTGACATTTATTGACTATGTTTCGCCCACGCAGTGGGTTTTATCATATCTGTATTTGTGTCTATTCTTCCATCGTGTCGGCATTTTATACCATTTATCTTTATTGCAATCTTACTATTATTATTTTAATTGTTTGAAACTACTTACCCAGACTCTTTCCTAGGCGTCTAAGAACATAAGAAAGGAGGAGCACTACAGCAGGCCTACTGGCCCACCCACACACTCTTCTACTCGTCCAACCTTCATTTACAGCTACCCAACATTCTCGTTTCAGTGACGCTACCTGGGAGTTCGTTCCACAAATCCACAACTCTCTTACCAACCCATTACTTCCCTATATCCTTTCTAAATCTATATTTGTCCAACCTGAATATATTCCTATGAATCCTATATTGGCTGGATATTTTCAACGTGTTACTTATATCTTCTTTGTTGATTCCAGTTTTTCATTTGCACATTTCACTCATATCTCCTCTAATTCTAAGTCTTTCCAAAGAGTGTAAATTTAGCACCTTCACGATTTCCTCGTAAGAAAGATTTCTGATACATGGGATCAACGTTATCATCCCTCTCTTTATGTTGTCCAGCATATTTAAAGGATGTCCATTCTGCTATAACAGTATAGGAATATTAGATATTTAATTCAGATGGAAGAAGGGATGGGTAGAAAGAGAAAGGTTTGGTATGAGGTAAGTCCATAGGGTAGTGGGCCAGGGAACCGGGGTAGTTGGCCAGGAAACAGGGGTAGTGACCAGAGAAGGGGAGAAATAGGCCAGGGTGACCCGTAGCTCGATAGCTACAGCACTCAGCTCACACACTGAGGCCCAAGGATAGATTCCCCGGTACGGCTGGAAAACATTAGGATGTGTTTCCTTAAGACACCTATTGTCCCTGTTCACCCGACTGGTGTGGGTCGCATCCTGGACAAAACTGGCCTAATTTGACTGAAATGCTCTGCATAACAAGGGGCTTTCTATATAGTAGTACATCACTGATGTCAGCTAGGCCTGTATACCTTGTACATGTAAAAATAAAGCTTATTATTATTAAAGGGAAGGGGGGAGGGTAGTGGGCCAGGGTACTGGGACGTGCAATTTTGAATATCCAAAAACATACCGTGATATCCTGACCGAAGGAGTGTGTCCTTGTGTCTACTGTACATTTTTTCCAATGAAATGTGCTATACATCAGTCTACGAAAAAGAATACTACAACATAAACTGCCCTGCATACCATATGAAAGGGACCAGGAGGTAGAGACTCCCACAAACCTTGGGAAACTAACCATAGTAGTTACAACCATGACTTAAATCATTGCAGCACCTCGGAGCCTTGTTGGACTGGAGGCACCGCCAGTGGCCTTCACTCCAGAACCACAGATATTAGTGCCAATAAAAAAAAACCTAAACAAACAATACATCATTTGTATTTGCAAATATACATTGTCTAAATACATCAACCAACAACAAAGTACATTTCATCACATTGGACTCCTCGAGGAGTCCAATGTGATGTTTGCGGATTTCACAGAGACCCATACAAAGGATCATTTTAAAACGAAATTCAGATAATAGATGCTGAAGTTTCAATATCAACAATCCCAACTAATTTATGAACCTTGTTAATATTCCAAAATTTCTGACATAACCACTGGACTTTCACACACAAACAAAAACACTGACAACTTGCCCATGCACTCTGTCCCAAGCCCAGATTCGTGAAACTCCTGTTCATCAAGAAAAGGAAGAACCCCTATCACGTGCCTTAAGTATGCTATAAAGAGAGAGCCTTGGCACGGGTCATAACACACTCACTATCACGTGCCTTAAGTATGCTATACAGAGAGAGCCTTGGCACGGATCATAACACACTCACTAAAAACAACAGATATAGACCCACTCCACAAAGGTGGCAGCAAAGCAATAGCAAATAATTATAGACCGATAGCTCTAACTCCCGACATTATAAAAATCTTTGAAAGGGTTCTACGAAACAAGATCCCCAACCATTTGGATTCCCAAATTTGCACAACCCAGGTCAGCATGGATTTAGAGCAGGTCTCTCCTGCCTCTCACAACTACTGGATCACTATGACATAATAACATATATCACCTAACTTAACAGTGTAACCAATACAAGAAAAATGCTATTGATGATGCTACACCCGTACTGTACTTGTACACCCTGTACTGTAATACTGCTGTACACCAGCGACAGTATTTGAGGCACTTGTACTCTCTGGACAATAATACTGTGCAAACAGAGTGACGTAAGAATAAATAGAAGTCACAAGTGACCCTCCACAAGGATCAGTTTCGAGACCCTTGTTGTTCTACATTAATGACCTTGATGAAGGAATTAATAGGGACCTGAGTAAATTCGATGAAGACACAAAAATGGCCAATTACTTAATTCGAAGGCAAATACCACAGAACTTCAAAATGCCCCGGACGCATTAATATTACGACCAAGAAAAAGATGCACATCAGCGAGGAAAATGTAAAATCAGAATCCTGGGGAATCAAAACAACTCTGGCAAATATAAAGTGAATAATGTAGAGGTTGATCATGCCACGTGTGGAAAAGAATTAGTCCTCGTTAGTAAAAATGTGAAGGCAAGACAACAGTGCGTAAATGTCCGTAATAAGGGTAATAAAGTCCGTGGATTTTCTTTAGCAAGAAGTATACTGTAAGTAAACTAAGTACCAAGGTTACTCAGACACATGTGCAATACTAGGAATCTTTATTGACGAAACGTTTCGCCCGAGTTGCAGGCTTCACCAGTCAATTACAAAGATGGATTACACTGCTGGAGACATCAGCGTTGCTAGAAGACGAAGTAGACGAAATGGAGGGGTAGTCTGACGTCATCAATCCATTACCCTAGGTGCAAGATGGTCAGTCTTTTAGCCTAAAGGTGAAGCAGATGGCCAGAGACTTATACAGAGGAAGGTGAGGAGCAGCAGGTGAGCTGCGTCCACTAGTGGAAGTAGTTATTGAAGACGTCCCTGGTACCAAGACATCACGGTGTTGCAGACTCTGGCAAGTATCATATTATGAATGGTATACAGTATTGACAAGTGATGTATACCATTTATATTATGATTAAAAGAATATTAATGCGTTGGAGAATATACAGAGAAGGATGACAAAATTTATCGACTGTATAGGAAATCCTTCCTATGAAAATAGACTGAGATTTTTGGATCTGCGTTCACTGAGGGAAGATATGGTGAGGTTATAAGTGAGACACTTGTGCAACACTTGCGTATCTTTATTGTTGAAACGATTCGCCAACCAGTGGCTTCATCAGTCCAATACAGAGAAAACGGTGGAAGACGAGTAGTAGTTTAATGTAATCAGTCCCTCAGCCTGGAGATGATGTGTTCAGTGCATCAAGACTGGAGCTGAGACCAGAAATACCACCATTCACAAGTACGAAACACTGGTCACACTGCTTGTAAATGTATATATGAAAATACCTCGTCATGAGAGGGAATATATCACCAACAACCTGACTTTCCTCAACCTTGATAACACTTCCCATCATAAACATTCATGTATCTCACTATTTTCACTTTTTTAAGGCTTTTCAAATACTTTCTCAGTACCTGGTAATACAATGGTAGGGTGTACCGAGTGTAAGACACAATGGTAGGGTGTACCGAGTGTAAGACACAATGGTAGGGTGTACTGAGTGTAAGACAATGGTAGGGTATACCGAGTGTGTGTAAGACAATGGTAGGGTATACCGAGTGTGTGTGTAAGACACAATGGTAGGGTATACCGAGTGTAAGACACAATGGTAGGGTATACCGAGTGTGTGTAAGACACAATGATAGGGTGTACCAAGTGTAAGACACAATGGTAGGGTATACCGAGTATAACACACAATGGTAGAGTGTACCGAGTGTAAGACACAATGGTAGGGTATACCGAGTGTGTGTAAGACACAATGGTAGGGTGTACCAAGTGTAAGACACAATGGTAGGGTATACCGAGTGTAAGACACAATGGTAGGGTGTACCGAGTGTGTATATAAGAGACAATGGTAGAGTGTACCGAGTGTAAGACACAATGGTAGGGTATATCGAGTGTGTGTAAGACACAATGATAGGGTGTACCAAGTGTAAGACACAATGGTATGGTATACCGAGTGTAAGACACAATGGTAGGGTGTACCGAGTGTGTATGTAAGAGACAATGGTAGAGTGTACCGAGTGTAAGACACAATGGTGGGGTATATCGAGTGTGTGTAAGACACAATGATAGGGTGTACCAAGTGTAAGACACAATGGTATGGTATACCGAGTGTAAGACACAATGGTAAGGTGTACCGAGTGTGTATGTAAGAGACAATGGTAGGGTGTACCGATTGTGTATTTAAGTGACAATGGTAGGGTGTACCGAGTGTAAGACAATGGTAGGGTGTACCGAGTGTGTATGTAAGAGACAATGGTAGGGTGTACCGAGTGTAAGACAATGGTAGGGTGTACCGAGAGTAAGACACAATGGTAGGGTGTACAGAGAGTAAGACACAATGGTAGGGTGTACAGAGAGTAAGACACAATGGTAGGGTGTACAGAGAGTAAGACACAATGGTAGGGTGTACAGAGAGTAAGACACAATGGTAGGGTGTACAGAGAGTAAGACACAATGGTAGGGTGTACAGAGAGTAAGACACAATGGTAGGGTGTACAGAGAGTAAGACACAATGGTAGGGTGTACAGAGAGTAAGACACAATGGTAGGTGTACAGAGTAAGACTCAATGGTAGGGTACAGAGAGTAAGACACAATGGTAGGGTGTACAGAGAGTAAGACTCAATGGTAGGGTGTACAGAGAGTAAGACACAATGGTAGGGTGTACAGAGAGTAAGACTCAATGGTAGGGTGTACAGAGAGTAAGACACAATGGTAGGGTGTACAGAGAGTAAGACTCAATGGTAGGGTGTACAGAGAGTAAGACACAATGGTAGGGTGTACAGAGAGTAAGACTCAATGGTAGGGTGTACAGAGAGTAAGACACAATGGTAGGGTGTACAGAGAGTAAGACACAATGGTAGGGTGTACAGAGAGTAAGACACAATGGTAGGGTGTACAGAGAGTAAGACACAATGGTAGGGTGTACAGAGAGTAAGACCAATGGTAGGGTGTACAGAGAGTAAGACACAATGGTAGGGTGTACAGAGAGTAAGACTCAATGGTAGGGTGTACAGAGAGTAAGACACAATGGTAGGGTGTACAGAGAGTAAGACTCAATGGTAGGGTGTACAGAGAGTAAGACACAATGGTAGGGTGTACAGAGAGTAAGACTCAATGGTAGGGTGTACAGAGAGTAAGACACAATGGTAGGGTGTACAGAGAGTAAGACACAATGGTAGGGTGTACAGAGAGTAAGACACAATGGTAGGGTGTACAGAGTGTAAGACACAGTGGTAGGGTGTATCGAGAGCGTGTAAGACACGTTTAACACTTCATTACTGTGTTAAACACTTTATGATTGCATGAGTTTAACACTTCTTGAAACAGAGTGCTTGTGCGTGCGAGGGGCAGGGTGGGAAGAGGAGCAGTAAGAGTGGAAGGAGAGCAGTAAGAGTGGAAGGAGAGCAGTAAGAGTGGAAGGAGAGCAGTAAGAGTGGAAGGAGAGCAGTAATAGTGGAAGAAGACACACTGGTGAAGGCTCCACCACCTTTCCTTCATATATGACCAAGTTCACCACAACAGTGACTGCCTTCATGAAACAACTCTGAAAGTCTCCACTCTGTTAGAAGCTCCCGAGAACTTCTATAGGTTCACCGATTCCCCTTGAATCTACTACTGCTACTACTACTACTTCTATTACTACTACTTCTATTACTACTTCTACTACTACGACTGCTACTACTACTACTACTACATAATAATAATAATAATAATAATAATAATAATAATAATACCTATTATATTTCTGAAATATATTCTTTTGTTGAGGTCAGACTGATGTGAGACGTAGCCAGGGGGGTGCTGATCCCGTAGCCATGAAGAGAATGTTAGGTATGTATACATATATGTATTTATGTATGCATGTATGTTTATACATGTACTACAGGAGAGCTTATGAACCCATAGGAACATAATAAAACAGAAGGCGGTATTTCAGCCTCACAGTGAGGCCCTCTTCAGCAGAGTGTGTTTTCAATAGGGCTCTCGTGAGGCAGGAATACATGGTCCTCTTATTTTCTGCACGTAGAGTTCTTTTTAAAACGTATACATGTATAATTGTAAATGAATGGATGTGCATTTTCATGTATAGGTATGTATATATATGTACTCACATACATGCATACATTCAAACATACATATGTATGTAAGTCATGTCCAAAGTTATAGTAATATTATTTTTACCCTTGAATGCAAGATCTTGTAACATTGTTACCCCCAGGTCTCTCATGGTCTACTCTCATCTTGAGAGCTGTGATGTTTTTTATATAGTACACTTTTTCAGTTTTAATTTCGTCAAAATATTCATAATGTAGCAGGTGAAACTGGTGGTCAGTGACCACCATGTGTGTCCACTGAGACCAGTATTACCGTCACACACACACAAACACTGAAGTCCGCACCTTAAGTAGGCCCATCACTGACATTAGGAACAATGGTTGTCCTAGAAGTTATCCTTGCAGAAGCCTATTCATTACTCTCTCAGATTGTGATGTCTCCTCTCTTACTGTTAATCAATGTTGTCTATTATTCATTCATGTACTCCCTTACCCACTGATACACACTACCTTTTAACTCTGTTCCTCCAGTTTCTGGACTAATCTCCGGTGCGGGACTGTATCATTTTTTTTTTTTACAGTCTAAGAAGATGCAATCCAGCCATGCCTGTCTTTCTTGGTTTATCTCTGCGACTCTCAGAATTCCAGACAAATATGTAAGACATGATTTCTATCCCTAAATCAGTGCTGGTTTTTCTGTAAAGAATCTTCACTCCAGGTGCTTCAATATTTCCTTTCCAGAACTTTTAACAGCATGAATGTTAGAGATACAGGCGAATAGTTCAGTGCCTCTTTTCTGTCCTTTTTATTTATGTACGTGGACCACATTTTTTTTCAAGATTTTCTGGCAGTTGTCCTGATTAGAGAGATTGGTTAAAGACCTTTGCTAAGCAGGAGTCTATTGCATCTGCCCTTGTTGATACCTCCCTAGTAAAGAACTATAGCATCAACTGTTGAGTTAGGAAAACTGAGCTGTTTGCCATCCAAATGGCACTAAAGTTAACTTATGACACTGAGCGTGACTCTATGATTATTACTGAATCTATGTCATCACTGAAGCCTCTTGACTCACATAATGACTAACAACATGCTCATTAAAGAAGCCAGATGTAGATACTCAAAAATCCCCGAAAAAGAAATTAATGTACAATTTTTATGAATCCTATCACACGTAAATTGTTCCATCATCATAAAGTTGATAAGTTAGCCAAAGAAAGTATCCGGAAGGAAAATGTAGAATATAACTTTGGAATATATGTCTAGTAATTAGAATAATATTAGGAGAGAAGTAAATAATGAAAGTGAATGTCATGGGAATGAAGTTAGAAGCCGGAGTAGATCTATCACTCACTGTCATAACATAAACCTAGATGGGTTTTTGAAGCAAATCGTAATTTGAAGAGAGTAAGTGATGGTGTAGCAGCCAGGCTCAGGCTTGGTTAAAGTACTGTTGCAAACCTGACAGAGGTACAGATGATCAAACTAAATACAAAGTATGTGGCCAACCCTACGGTCACTGAGGAATATACAGTATAATAATTTATGTCAAGTTATCTTATTGATGAAAATAAGACACCAGATATATTAAATCATTTCCTAAATTTGCTTGTAACACATTAGCCAACTGCAGATATAAATCCAGATGTCCGCCAGTTAACCCCATTGGGTCCTAGTTCCTGGGCCTTTTGTGTATCCATATGTTCTTGTGCTACCCTCCACAGGATGGATATGGTGCACAATAAACTAGCCACTTCGGTGGCAAAACCTAATTTAATGCATTGAGTGAGACAGTGGTTGTACTTGTGTAAGCACTTCCCCAGATATGTTATATGGTGTCACTTGCGTTACATCAAGCTCACTTAGTAGTTTCATCACTTCTTCCTTAATCGTGCTGCTGCTTTCTAGTACCTGTTGACCTATAACGACTACTGTTCCTTCTGGTAGCTCTCCACTCTATTTTGTAAAAGCTTCTTGCAATCTTTTGTTAAGTTCTTCCCAAACTTCTCTCTCATTCTCCATCAGCGTCCCATCATCTTCTTCAGCACTGTCCCCTGGTTTACCACACTGGTCCACCACACTGGTCCACCACACTGGTCCACCACACTGGTCCACCACACTGGTCCATCACACTGGTCCACCACACTGGTCCACCACACTGGTCCATCACACTGGTCCACCACACTGGTCCACCACACTGGTCCACCACACTGGTCCACCACACTGGTCCATCACACTGGTCCACCACACTGGTCCATCACACTGGTCCACCACACTGGTCCATCACACTGGTCCACCACACTGGTCCATCACACTGGCTCATCACACTGGTCCATCACACTGGTTCATCACACTGGTTCATCACACTGGTCCATCACACTGGTTCATCACACTGGTTCATCACACTGGTTCATCACACTGGTCCATCACACTGGTCCACCACACTGGTCCATCACACTGGTTCATCACACTGGTCCATCACACTGGTTCATCACACTGGTTCATCACACTGGTCCACCACACTGGTCCATCACACTGGTTCATCACACTGGTCCATCACACTGGTTCATCACACTGGTCCATCACACTGGTTCATCACACTGGTCCATCACACTGGTCCATCACACTGGTTCATCACACTGGTCCATCACACTGGTTCATCACACTGGTTCATCACACTGGTCCATCACACTGGTCCACCACACTGGTTCATCACACTGGTCCATCACACTGGTTCATCACACTGGTTCATCACACTGGTTCATCACACTGGTCCACCACACTGGTCCATCACACTGGTCCATCACACTGGTCCACCACACTGGTCCATCACACTGGTTCATCACACTGGTCCATCACACTGGTTCATCACACTGGTTCATCACACTGGTCCATCACACTGGTTCATCACACTGGTTCATCACACTGGTTCATCACACTGTTCCATCACACTGGTCCACCACACTGGTTCATCACACTGGTCCATCACACTGGTTCATCACACTGGTTCATCACACTGGTCCACCACACTGGTCCATCACACTGGTCCATCACACTGGTCCACCACACTGGTCCATCACACTGGTTCATCACACTGGTCCATCACACTGGTTCATCACAATGGTTCATCACACTGGTTCATCACACTGGTCCACCACACTGGTCCATCACACTGGTTCATCACACTGGTTCATCACACTGGTTCATCACACTGGTTCACCACACTGGTTCATCACACTGGTCCACCACACTGGTCCATCACACTGGTTCATCACACTGGTTCATCACACTGGTACATCACACTGGTTCATCACACTGGTCCATCACACTGGTTCATCACACTGGTACATCACACTGGTCCACCACACTGGTCCATCACACTGGTTCATCACACTGGTTCATCACACTGGTTCATCACACTGGTACATCACACTGGTTCATCACACTGGTTCATCACACTGGTACATCACACTCTTGCGTGGCTGTGCAGTAACTCTGGTCCTGTTTTGCTCTTTGATAATATAACATTTTAAACTTTTTTTATTCAGCTTCCTTTCTTGTTCTTGCATAATTATGTGTGTGTGTGTGTGTGTGTGTGTGGCTGAAGAAATGCTTCCTAACATCCCTTTGACTCATCTGAGTCTTCAGCTTCCAGTTGTGTCCCCTTCTTCCTGTCACTATCTACCTTGTCGATTCCCCGCAGTATTTTGTATGTCGTTATCATGTCTCCTCTAACCCTTCTGTCCTCCAGTGTTGTTAGTCCTATTTCCCTCAACCTTTCTTCATATGGCATTACCCTGAGCTGTGGAACTAGCCTTGTCGCAAACCTTTGCACTTTCTCTAATTTCTTGACGTGCTTGACCAGGTGTGGGTTCCAGACTGGTGCTGCATACTCTAGTATGGGCCTGACGTACACGGTGTACAGTGTCTTGAACGATTCCTTGTTAAGGTAACGGAACGCTAATCTTAGGTTTGCCAGTCGCCCATATGCTGCCGTGGTTATCTGGTTGATGTGTGTTTCCGGAGACGTGCTTGGCGTTATACTCACCCCAAGGTCTTTTTCCTTTGATGAGGTTTGTAGCCTTTGTCCACCTAGCCTGTACTCTGTCAGCGGTCTTCTTTGCCCTTCTCCGATCCTCATGCTTTGCATTTGGTTGGGTTAAATTCGAGAAGCCAGTTGTTAGACCAAATGTCAAGCTTGTCCAGGTCTCTTTGAAGTCCTGCTTGGTCTTCATCCGATGTGATTCTCCTCATTAATTTCACATCATCTGCGAACAGAGACACTTCTGAGTCTATCCCGTCCGACATGTCATTCCCATATACCAAGAATAGCACTGGTCCTAGGACTGACCCCTGCTGTACACCGCTCGTCACCGGCGCCCACTGTGATACCTCATCACACACCATGACCCGTTGTTGCCTCCCTGTGAGGTATTCCCAGATCCATTCCAGTGCCCTTCCTGTTATACACGCTTGGTCTTCCAACTACTTTACTAATCTCATATGAGGAACTGTGTTGAAGGCCTTCCTGCAGTCCAGGAAAATGCAGTCAACCCACCCTTCTCTCTCTTGCCTTACCTCTGTTACTTTATCATAGAACTCCAGGAGGTTTGTTACACAGGATTTGCCTTCCCTGAATCCGTGCTGTCTGTCGTTGATTATCCTGTTCTGCTCCAGATGCTCCACCATTCTTTTCCTGATGATTTTCTCTAAGACTTTGCACACTATACACGTAAGTGACACTGGTCTATAGTTTAGTGCCTCTTTTCTGTCTCCTTTTTTAAAGATGGGGACTACGTTGGCCTTTTTCCATATCTCAGGTAGCTGCCCAGTTTCAAGGGATGTGTTGAATATTATGGTAAGTGGCACACTCAGAACCTCAGCTCCTTCCCGAAGGACCCACGGGGAGATATTGTCCGGACCCATCGCCTTTGAGGTATCAAGGTCACTGATTAACTGCTTCACCTCCCCCTCAGTTGTGTGTATGCCCTCCAGCACTTGATACATCCCTTGTTGGTGATGCACCCCGTCCTGTCTACCCAGCTGCCTTCCTGCCTCCACTGTGAATACTTCCTTAAACCTCGAGTTGAGATCCTCACATACCTCTTGATCATTACTTGTGAGTTCCCCATCCTCTCTCCTCAGCCTTATCACCTGGTCCTTGACTGTTGTCTTCCTTCTGATGTGACTGTACATCAGTTTTGGGTCAGACTTGACTTTCGATTCTATGTCGTTTTCGTACTGTTTCTGGGCCTCCCTCCGTACCTATGCATACTCGTTTCTAGCTCTTCGACTAATCTCTTTGTTTACTTGGGTTCTATGCCTTCTGTACCTTTTCCATTCTCTGACACTCTGAGCCTTCGCCTCCCTGCACCTTTGGGTAAACCAGGGGCTCTTTCTGGTCTTCCCATTTAATCTTTTTCCTTTGGGTATAAACCGTTCCTCTGCCTCCTTGCACTTTGCCGCTACGTATTCCATCATTTCATTTACTGACTGTCCTTCCATTTCTTTTTCCCACAGAACCTCCTGCAGGAAATTCCTCATACCCGTGTAGTCCCCTCTTTTAAAGTCTGGTTTGTCTCTTTCAGCACCATTTTCCCTCTCCACCTGTAGCTCTACAATGTACTCAAAGCTCAGCACCATATGGTCGCTGGCTCCCAGGGGGCTCCCGTGTATTATGTCCTCGATATCTGAGCTGCTCAGGGTGAATGCAAGGTCCAGCCTTGTTGGTTCGTCCTCTCCTCTCTCTCTGGTCATGTCTCTGACATGTTGGTGCATCAGGTTTTCCATTACCATGTCCATCATCTTGGCTCTCCAAGTTTCTGGACCCCCACGTGGTTCTTGGTTCTCCCAGTCGATCTCCCTGTGGTTGAAATCGCCCATGACCAGTAACTTCGCTCTGCTCATGTGCGCTTTTCTTGCCACCTCCGCCAAAGTGTCCACCATTGCTCTGTTGTTCTCGTCATACTCCTCTCCTGGCCTCCTGCAGTTCTGTAGTGGGTTATTCATCACTGCAATGACTATCTTGTGCTCCCCAGACTGGATGGTACCTACTATAAAGTCCCTTTCTCCACACACTTCCAATCCTTCCATTTCCTTGAATCTCCAATGGTTCCTTACGAGCAGTGCGACCCCTTCCCCTCCCCTGCTCCTTCTATCTTTCCTCAGGATCTGATATCCCTGTGGGAAGATTGCGTCTGTTATTGCCTCATTTAGTTTAGTTTCTGTGATGGCTATGATGTCTGGGAACGTTTCACCTATTCTTTCATTCCACTCTTCATACTTATTCGTGATTCCATCCGCATTTGTGTACCAAACCTTCAGCCTCGTTTCCAATACTGTGGCCCTGGGGGTATCTTGGTGGGTAGGGGTTGCTGCATGGGTGGAGGGGTTGTATTGTTGGAGTGTGAGTTGGTGGGGTGGGGTTTGTGATGGGGTGGGGTAGTTGTGATGGTGGGTTTTGGGTTGCTGGGGTGGGGACAGGGGGAATGATGTGTGTGTGTGATGTTAAAATATGGGGTTGCCGTTGGGTTGCTTTGAGGCCCTCCGTGAGTGCTTCCGGTGGGTGTGTTTGTCCTTCTGCTTGGGCCTGCTGCCCTCCGTACCTCGCTGTCTTCTCCTCTCTTCTCTTCGTTTTCTTATACACTTCTGGGCCTCCCTTTCTTCCTGCGTTCTGTCCCGATCTAGGTATACATCCTGGTACTCCTGAGTCGCCCTCAGCCGTGCTTTCTCCTGCAGTATCATGGTACGGGCTGATTCTGCATTGAAGATTTCTTTGAGGGGCCGATTTCTTCCCCTTGTGTACCACCTGATTCTCCGAAAATTTGCCACCTGGGACGTGTCTCCCCCTAGTGTGTGTGTGTGTGTGTGTGTGTGTGTGTGTGTGTGTGTGTGTGTGTGTGTGTGTGTGTGTGTGTGTGTGTGTGTGTGTTAGTTACCATTTTGTCCTAGGCACATGTCGATTAGACACTAGGCCTGTTGTATGTATATGTGTGTGTGTAAGGAAACACTTCGAAATGTTTCTGCCCCGCCGGGAATTGAACCCGGGCCCTCCGTGCGTGAAGCGAGAGCTTTAGCCACCATGTGTGTGTGTGTGTGTACTCATCTAACTGTACTCACTTAATTGTGGTTGCAAGAGTCGATTCACAGCTCTTGGCTTCGCCTATTCACTGGTCGCCACTAGGTCACTCTCTCTTTTCCATAAGCCTTATCATACCTGCCTCCACTACCTCACTTTCCAGACTATTCGACTTTCTGACAACTCTATGACTGAAGAAATACTTCCTAACATCCCTGTGACTCATCTGAGTCTTCAACTTCCAACTGTGACCCCTTGTTGCTGTGTCCCAACTCTGGAACATCCTGTCTCTGTCCACCTTGTCGATTCCTCTCAGTATTTTATATGTCGTTATCAAGTTTTCCTATCACTCCTGTCCTCCAGTGTCGTCAGGTGGAGTTCCCTTAACCTCTCCTAGTAGGACATGCCCCTTAGCTCTAAGACAAGTCTCGTTGCTAACCTTTGCACTCTCTCTAATTTCCTGACGTGATGGCCAGGCGTGGGTTCCAAACTGGAGCTGCATACTCCAATGTGAGCCTGACGTACACGGTGTACAGGGTCTGAAACAACTCTTTACTGAGATGTCGGAATGTTAGTTCTTAGGTTTGCTAGAAGTTATTTGGTTGATGTGCGCCTCAGGAGATGTGCTCGATACGTGCAGGAGCAGTCCTTGACTGTTGTTTTCCTCCTGATGTGACTGTACAACAGTTTTGGGTAAGACTTAGCTTTCACTGCTATGTCATTTTAGTATTGCTGTTGGGCCTCCCTGGTGATGGAATGGTGGTGATGGTGATGAACTGCTGTTGGAGAGTGATTGAGTGGTGGTGAGGGTGATGGACTGGTGATGAGGGTGACTGACCGGTAGTGATGTCATGGACTGGTAGTGAGGGTGATGGAGGCCTCCCTCCTTACCTGTGCACATTCATTTCTGGCTCTAAGACTGCTCTCCTTATTCTCCTGGGTCCTTTGCCTTCTATACGTCTTCCATTCTCTAGCACGCTTGGTTTTGGCCTCTCTACACCTTTGGGTGAACCAAGGGCTCATCCTGACTTTCTCGTTATTTCTGTTTCCCTTGGGTACAAACCTCTCCTCAGCTTCCTTGCATATTGTTGTCACGTATTCCATCATCTCATTTACTGACTTCCCTGCCAGTTCTCTGTTCCACTGAACCCCGTGCAGGAAATTCTTCATGCCTGTGTAGTCCCCTCTCTTGTAGTTTGGCTTCATTTGTCGAAGCTTAGAACCACGTGATCACTAGCTCCAAGGGGCCTAAATATCTGCACTACTCAAGGTGAATACTAGGTCCAGTCTTCCTGGTTCATCCTCTCTTCTCTCTCTGGTAGTGTCCCTAACATGTTGATGCACGAGGTTTTCCAGTGCCACCTCCATCAACTTAGCCCTCAACGATTCTGGGCCTCCATCTAGCTCCAGGTTTTCCCAGTCGATTTCTTTGTGATTGAAGTCATTCACAACCAGTAGCTTTGCCCTGTACACATGTGCCCTTCAGTCAGTGTGTCAACCATCTCTCTGTTACTCTAATATTTTTGTCTTGCCCTCCTGCTATTCTGTGGTGGGTTATAGATGATGTGTTCCTATTATGTAGTCCCTTACTTCTACTGTGTGTGTGTGTACTCCCCTAGTTGTGGTTGCAGGGGTCGATTCATAACTTCTTGCCCCGCCTCTTCACTGGCCTCTACTGGGTCACTCTCCCTGCACTATGAGCTTTATCATACCTCTTCTTAAAACTATGAAATGGATCCTGCCTCCACTACATCGCTTCCCAAACTATTCCACTTCCTGACAACTCTGTGACTGAAGAAATACTTCCTAACATCCCTGTGATTCATCTGAGTCTTCAACTTCCAACTGTGTCCCCTTGTTGCTGTGTCCTATCTCTGGAACATTCTGTCTCTGTCCACCTTGTCAATTCCTCTCAGTATTTTATATGTCTTTATTATGTCCCCCTACCTCTCCTGTCCGCCAGTATCGTCAGGTCGATTTCCCTTAACTTCTCCTCGTAGGACATATCCCTTAGCTCCGGGACTAGTCTTGTTGCAAACCTTTGCACTTTCTCTAGTTTCTTTACGTGCTTGGGTGGGTTCCAAACTGGTGCTGCATACTCCAATATGGACCTAACGTACACAGTGTACAGGGTCCTGAACGTGTGTGTGTACTCACCTAATTGTACTCACCTAATTGTGGTTGCAGGGGTCGAGACTCAGCTCCTGGCCCCGCCTCTTTGCTGTCCGCTACTGGGTCTCTGCTCTCCCTGCTCCATGAGCTTTATCATACCTCGTCTTAAAATTATGTATGGTTCCTGCCTCCACTATATCTTTCTCTAGACTTTTCCACTTCCTGACTACTCTGTGGCTGAAGAAATGCTTCCTAACATCCCTTTGACTCATCTGAGTCTTCAGCTTCTAGTTGTGTCCCCTTGTTTCTGTGTTCCCTCTCTGGAACATCCTGTCACTGTCTACCTTGTCGATTCCCCACAGTATTTTGTATGTCGTTATCATGTCTCCTCTGACCCTTCTTTCCTCCAGTGTTGTTAGTCCTATTTCCCTCAACCTTTCTTCATAGGACAGACCCCTGAGTTGTGGAACTAACCTTGTCACAAACCTTTGCACTTTCTCTAGTTTCTTTACGTGCTTGACCAGGTGTGGGTTCCAGACTGGTGCTGCATATTCTAGTATGGGCCTGACGTACACGGTGTACAGTGTCTTGAACGATTCCTTGTTAAGGTAACGGAACGCTAATCTTAGGTTTGCCAGTCGCCCATATGCTGCCGCAGTTATCTGGTTGATGTGTGCCTCCGGAGACGTGCTTGGCGTTATACTCACCCCAAGGTCTTTCTCCTTTGCCGAGGTTTGTAGCCTTTGTCCGCTTAGCCTGTACTCTGTCAGCGGTCTTCTTGGCTTCGAGAAGCCAGTTGCTAGACCAGATGTCAAGCTTGTCCAGGTCTGTTTGAAGTCCCTAATGCCCTCCCTGCTGCCCTCCCTTCTGCCCTCCCTGCTGTCCTCCTGTCGTGTCAGTATCATATATACACTTGTGTAGTGTATCAGCATTCATCCCACTTATACAGCTGGTCCCTTTGCGTGTGACGTCACGATACCCGCTGACGTCAGAGGCTCAGCGCATGTGCATAGCCTCAGATAGGCGTACCCTCTCAGTAGCGACAGACCTATAACTGGACAGACACGGCTGGACTCTCTCCTGCTTAGTCCGTAAATATACCGTAACCATCCTACAAGGAGTGTCTATGTCTACCTAAATATCTCTCCCAAGACCCACACGACACTCCCTGCTGTCCTCCCTGCTGCCCTCCCTGCTGTCATCCCTGCTAATTTCCATACTCTCTTCCCTGCTGATTTCCATGTTGTCTTCCTTGGTGCCCTCCCTGCTGCCCTCCCTGCTGTCCTCCCTGCTGCCCTCCCTGCTAATTTCCATACTCTCTTCCCTGCTGATTTCCATGTTGTCTTCCTTGCTGCCCTCCCTGCTGTCCTCCCTGCTGGTGTGTGTGTGTGTGTGTGTGTGTGTGTGTGTGTGTTAGTTACCATTTTGTCCTAGGCACATGTCGATTAGACACTAGGCCTGTTGTATATATGTGTGTGTGTGTGTGTAACGAAACACTTGGAAATGTTTCGGCCCCGCCGGGAATTGAACCCGGGCCCTCCGTGCGTGAAGCAAGAGCGCTAGCCACCATGCCATCGGGGCGTGTACTCACCTAATTCACCTAATTGTACTCACCTAATTGTGGTTGCAGGGGTCGAGACTCAGCTCCTGGCCCCGCCTCTTCGCTGTCTGCTACTGGGTCTCTGCTCTCCCTGCTCCATGAGCTTTATCATACCTTGTCTTAAAACTATGTATGGTTCCTGCCTCCACTATATCTTTCTCTAGTCCATTCCACTTCCTGACTACTCTGTGGCTGAAGAAATGTTTCCTGACATCCCTTTGACTCATCTGAGTCTTCAGCTTCCAGTTGTGTCCCCTTGTTTCTGTGTTCCCTCTCTGGAACAACCTGTCACTATCTACCTTGTCAATTCCCCGCAGTATTTTGTATGTCGTTATCATGTCTCCTCTGACCCTTCTTTCCTCCAGTGTTGTTAGTCCTATTTCCCTCAATCTTTCTTCATAAGACAGACCCCTGAGTTGTGGAACTAACCTTGTCGTGTGTTAGTGTGTGTGTGTGTGTGTGTGTGTGTGTGTGTGTGTGTGTGTGTGTGTGTGTGTGTTAGTTAGTTACCATTTTGTCCTAGGCACATGTCGATTAGACACTAGGCCTGTTGTATGTGTGTGTGTGTATGTGTATGTAAGGAAACACTTCGAAATGTTTCGGCCCCGCCGGGAATTGAACCCGGGCCCTCCGTGCGTGAAGCAAGAGCGCTAGCCACCATGCCATTGGGGCAGTGTTAGTTAGTTAGTTACCATTTTTGTCCTAGGCACATGTCGATTAGACACTAGGCCTGTTGCATGTATGTGTATGTGTGTGTGTGTGTGTGTGTGTGTGTGTGTAAGGAAACACTTCGAAATGTTTCCGCCCCGTCGGGAATAGAACCCGGGCCCTCCGTGCGTGAAGCGAGAGCTTTACCACTAGTGTGTGTGTGTGTGTACTCACCTATTTGTGGTTGCAGGGGTCGAATCATAGCTCCTGGCCCCGCCTCTTCACTGATTGCTACTAGGTCCTCTCTCTCCCTGCTCCATGAGCTTTATCAAACCTAGTCTTAAAACTATGTATGGTTCCTGCCTCCACTATGTCGCTTTCCAAGCTATTCCACTTCCTGACAACTCTATGACTGAAGAAATACTTCCTAACATCCCTTTGACTCATAGGAGTCTTCAACTTCCAATTGTGACCCCTTGTTTCTGTGTCCCCTCTCTGGAACATCTTGTCTCTGTCCACCTTATCTATTCCTCGCAGTATTTTATATGTCGTTATCATGTCTCCCCTAACCCTCCTGTCCTCTAGTGTCGTCAGGCCGATTTCCCTTAACCTTTCTTCGTAGGACAATCCCCTTAGCTCTGGGACTAGTCTTGTTGCAAACCTTTGCACTTTCTCTAATTTCTTGACGTGCTTGACCAGGTGTGGGTTCCAAACTGGTGCTGCATACTCCAGTATGGGCCTGACGTATATGGTATACAGAGTCTTGAATGATTCCTTGGTGAGGTATTGGAACGCTATTCTTAGGTTTGCCAGCCGCCCGTATGCTGCAGCAGTTATCTGATTGATGTGTGCCTCAGGAGATGTGCTCGGTATTATACTCACCCCAAGATCTTTTTCTTTGAGTGAGGTTTGCAGTCTTTGGCCACCTAGACTATACTCTGTCTGCGGTCTTCTTTGCCCTTCCCCGATATTCATGACTTTACATTTGGCAGGGTTAAATTCAAGGAGCCAGTTACTGGACCAGGCTTGCAGCCTGTCCAGGTGTGTGTGTGTGTGTGTGTGTGTGTGTGTGTGTGTGTGTGTTAGTTACCATTTTGTCCTAGGCACATGTCAATTAGACACTAGGCCTGTTGTATGTATGTGTATGTGTGTGTGAGTGTGTGTGTGTGTGTGTGTGAGTGTGTGTGTGTGTGTGTGTGTGTGTGTGTGTGTGTGTGTGAGTGTGTGTGTGTGAGTGTGTGTGTGTGTGTGTGTGTGTGTGAGTGTGTGTGTGTGTGTGTGTGTGTGTGTGTGTGTGTACACACGACCGAGGATGTGAGGAATGTGAACCTGGCAATGTGGGAAAGTTTGATATGGCAACGCCTGTGTTGACTCTCTGTCTAATTACCCTGATCCATCACTGTCCTGAGATTTGTTGGCCAGTGTCACGCCTCCCTGCTGCCCTCCCTGCTGTCCTCCCTGCTGCCCTCCCTGCTGCCCTCCCTGCTGTCCTCCCTACTGCCCTAACTACTGTCCTGCCTACTGCCCTCCCTGCTGTCCTCTTTGCTGCCCTCCCTGCTGTCCTCCCTACTGCCCTCCCTGCTGTCCTCCCTGCTGTCCTCCCTGCTGCCCTCCCTGCTGTCCTCCCTGCTTCCCTCCCTGCTGTCCTCCCTGCTGTCCTCCCTGCTGTCATCCCTGCTAATTTCCATACTCTCTTCCCTGCTGATTTTCATGTTGTCTTCCTTGCTGCCCTCCCTGCTGTCTTCCCTGCTGCCCTCCCTGCTGTCATCCCTGCTAATTTCCATACTCTCTTCCCTGCTGATTTCCATGTTGTCTTCCTTGCTGCCCTCCCTGCTGTCCTCCCTGCTGCCCTCCCTGCTGTCATCCCTGCTACCAAGACACAAGCCTGAAGACTGCTAATGAAGTGAAAGCAGTACCCAGTACCATGCCATGTTATCTTCACAGGGACACACTTGGCACACTGCACCACGTTGCTGATCCGTCCTGTGTTTCACTCTCACTACGACAGTGTTTCACTCTCACTACGACAGTGTTTCACTCTCACTACGACAGTGTTTCACTCTCACTACGACAGTGTTTCACTCTCACTACGACAGTGTTTCACTCTCACTACGACAGTGTTTCACTCTCTACGACAGTGTTTCACTCTCACTATGACAGTCAGTGTTTCACTCTCACTATGACAGTCAGTGTTTCACTCTCACTACGACAGTGTTTCACTCTCACTATGACAGTCAGTGTTTCACTCTCACTACGACAGTCAGTGTTTCACTCTCACTATGAGAGTCAGTGTTTCACTCTCACTACGACAGTGTTTCACTCTCACTACGACAGTGTTTCACTCTCACTACGACAGTGTTTCACTCTCACTATGACAGTGTTTCACTCTCACTACGACAGTCAGTGTTTCACTCTAACTACGACTGTCAGTGTTTCACTCTCACTACGACAGTCAGTGTTTCACTCTCACTACGACAGTCAGTGTTTCACTCTCACTACGACAGTGTTTCACTCTCACTACGACAGTCAGTGTTTCACTCTCACTACGACAGTCAGTGTTTCACTCTCACTACGACAGTGTTTCACTCTCACTACGACAGTGTTTCACTCTCACTACGACAGTGTTTCACTCTCACTATGACAGTCAGTGTTTCACTCTCACTACGACAGTGTTTCACTCTCACTACGACAGTGTTTCACTCTCACTACGACAGTGTTTCACTCTCACTACGACAGTGTTTCACTCTCACTATGACAGTGTTTCACTCTCACTATGACAGTCAGTGTTTCACTCTCACTACGACAGTGTTTCACTCTCACTATGACAGTGTTTCACTCTCACTACGACAGTGTTTCACTCTCACTACGACAGTGTTTCACTCTCACTACGACAGTGTTTCACTCTCACTATGACAGTGTTTCACTCTCACTACGGCAGTCAGTGTTTCACTAACTACGACAGTATTTCACTCTCACTACGACAGTCAGTGTTTCACTCTCACTACGACTGTCAGTGTTTCACTCTCACTACGGCAGTCAGTGTTTCACTAACTACGACAGTATTTCACTCTCACTACGACAGTCAGTGTTTCACTCTCACTACGACAGTCAGTGTTTCACTCTCACTACGACTGTCAGTGTTTCACTCTCACTACGACAGTCAGTGTTTCACTCTCACTACTACAGTGTTCCCTTATTGTGTGATTTGTGGTATTTTTAGGTGCCTGTGGTCGATATATACCCCATCAGGTGTTGTTTACACCCCTGAAATGGGCCGCGGGGGCGTTGACCCCCGTCGTACCACCTTCCAGGTAGGTACACCGGTTGGAAACCCCCTCCCCTTCACCACACACCAGCGAGACAATGGCCGGCCGCATCACCCATAGTGTTAAATACTTCCCAGCTAGTTGTGAATACTGCCATGGTAGTGCACGTACAGTAACTAGCTGGGTCAGTGATACCATGGTAGTGCACGTACTGTAGCTAGCTGGGTCAGTGATACCATGGTAGTGCACGTACAGTAACTAGCTGGGTCAGTGATACCATGGTAGTACACGTACTGTAGCTAGCTGGGTCAGTGATACCATGGTAGTACACGTACAGTAACTAGCTGGGTCAGTGATACCATGGTAGTGCACGTACAGTAACTAGCTGGGTCAGTGATACCATGGTAGTGCACGTACAGTAACTAGCTGGGTCAGTGATACCATGGTAGTGCACGTACAGTAACTAGCTGGGTCAGTGATACCATAGTAGCACACGTACTGTAGCTAGCTAGGTCAGTGATACCATGGTAGTACACGTACTATAGCTAGCTGGGTCAGTGATACCATGGTAGTGCACGTACTGTAGCTAGCTGGGTCAGTGATACCATGGTAGTACACGTACAGTAGCTAGCTGGGTCAGTGATACCATGGTAGTGCACGTACTGTAGCTAGCTGGGTCAGTAATACCATGGTAGTACACGTACTGTAGCTAGCTGGGTCAGTGATACCATGGTAGTGCACGTACTGTAGCTAGCTGGGTCAGTGATACCATGGTAGTACACGTACTGTAGCTAGCTGGATCAGTGATATCATGGTAGTGCACGTACATTAGCTAACTGGGTCAGTAATACCATGTTAGTGCACGTACTGTACCTAACTGGGTCAGTAATATCATGGTAGTGCACGTACAGTAGCTAGCTGGGTGAGTGATATCATGGTAGTACACGTACAGCAGCTAGCTGGGTCAGTAATACCATGGTAGTACACGTACTGTAGCTAGCTGGGTCAGTGATATTATGGTAGTGCACTTACTGTAGCTAGCTGGGTCAGTGATACCATGGTAGTACAAGTACTGTAGCTAGCTGGGTCAGTGATACCATTTTAGTGCACGTACAGTAGCTAGCTGGGTCAGTGATATCATGGTAATGCACGTACAGTAGCTAACTGGGTCAGTAATACCATGGTAGTGCACGTACTGTACCTAACTGGGTCAGTAATATCATGGTAGTGCACGTACAGTAGCTAGCTGGGTCAGTGATACCATGGTAGTACACGTACTGTTGCTAGTTGGGTCAGTGATACCATGGTAGTACACGTACTGTTGCTAGTTGGGTCAGTGATATCATGGTAATGCACGTACTGTAGCTAGCTGGGTCAGTGATATCATGGTAACGCACGTACAGTAGTTAGCTGGGTCAGTGATATCATGGTAGTGCATGTACAGTAGCTAGCTGGGTCAGTGATATCATGGTAGTGCACGTACAGTAGCTAGCTGGGTCAGTGATACCTTGGTAGTGCACGTACTGTAGCTAGCTGGGTCAGTGATATCATGGTAGTACACGTACTGTAGCTAGCTGGGTCAGTGATACCATGGTAGTGCACATACTGTAGCTAGCTGCGTCAGTGATACCATGGTAGTACACGTACTGTAGCTAGCTGGCTCAGTGATATCATGGTAGTGCACGTACTGTAGCTAGCTGGGTCAGTGATATCATGGTAGTGCACGTACTATAGCTAGCTGGGTCAGTGATACCATGGTAGTACACGTACAGTAGCTAGCTGGGTCAGTGATACCATGGTAGTGCACGTACAGTAGCTAGCTGGGTCAGTGATACCATGGTAATGCACGTACAAGCCAGAAAGACGTACGCCAGTGTCAGTGGCAGTCTCAAATATGTATTTATTATTTTATACATCTTACTGTATGTCTTATTGTATATGTCTTATTACATATGTCTTACTGTATGTGTCTTATTCTGAATATGTGAATAAGTAAGTTTATTCAGGTATTAACAAAAACAGTTACATAAATGATCATAAACAGCAGCATGTGTGTAAGAGCCTAGGATAACCCGAGGTTTATATTAAGTGGTATTATCAAGGACATCAACCATCTAGCTATGTTGGTCATGTTAAGGAACTCATTAACAATGTAAACATGAGAATGCTGGGCTTAATTAAAATAAATGAAATGTCTACATCAATGTCAGGCAGATGAAGATCGTAGAATGTACGGTCGAAGCAACAAAAATACTTGTTATATCTGCAAGTGGATATATACGCAGTGTTGCAGTGTGGGCCGCAGGCAACACTGTGATGTTCAGTGAGGACGGTTACTTAGTTACGGAAAAATTGAAGAAATAAAACCCTGGAACGCAGTATAAAACTAAGTGTAAACACTCAGTATGGAGGATCTCACCTTCAAGGATCACAACAGTGTCACTATCACAGCCTCGAGCAAAATGATAGGGTGGATAACCAGAACTTTCAAAACAATGGATGCCAAGCTAATGATGATCTTTAAGTCACTTGTTCTCTCTAGGCTGAAGTATTGCTGTACACTAACAACCCCCTTTTAAGGCAGGCAAAATTGCAGATCTGGAGAGTGTACAGAGAACTATCACTGCACATATAAATTCTGTCAAGCATCTAAATTACTGCGAACGTTTTAAGTCCCTTGACCTGTACTCCTTAAAACGAACGAAAAAGATAACTCATAATTTACACCTGGAAAATCTTAGAGGGACTGGTCCCAAATCTACATACACAAATCACTCCCTACGAAAGCAAAAGACTCAGCAGAAGGTGCAATATTCTGCACCTTCTGCTGTTATGTAGAGACAACACAACAAGTGCAAGGGAACCAAGACTATTTAACAGACTCCCATCCTACACATAACGGGGATTACCAATAGAACTCCGGCTGTCTTCAAGAAGGAGCTTGATAAATTCCTCAAGTTCCTAATCAGGCGAGTTGTGGTTATGTTGGACTGCGTACGGCCAGCAGTAACAGCCTGGTTGGTCAGGCCTTGATCCACCACGAGGCGTGATCTAGGCCGGGCAGCGGGGGCGTTGACACCCGCAAGCATCCTTCAGGTGTCCTTTGCAAGACGTGGGCTGGTGCGAGTCGTACCAGGACATGTATTTTGAGGTCGTGTTAATATGTGTGGTAGGTCGTACTGATGATGGAGAGGTGAGGTCGTACTGAAGATGAGGTGGTGAGAGGTCGTACTGAAGATGGGGTGTGAGAGGTCGTACTGAAGATAGGGTGGTGAGAGGTCGTACTGAAGATGGGGTGGTGAGAGGTCGTACTAAAGATGGGGTGGTGAGAGGTCGTACTGAAGGGGGTGGTGAGAGGTCGTACTAAAGATGGGGTGGTGAGAGTTCGTACTGAAGATGGGGTGAGAGATCGTACTGAAGATGGGGGGACAGGTCGTACTGAAGATGGAATGAGAGGTCGTACTGAAGATGGGGGCGAGAGGTCGTACTGAAGATGGGGTGGTGTTAGGTAGAACAGAAAACATGGTGGGGATCGTACTGTTGCAAGGGTTGTACCATGTTTGGGGTCGTACCAGAGTGGTGATACACGGTCGCACGGAGCTGAGGTTCGTACTGTGCGGTGTTTTGTGGGGTAGGGAGTCGTACTGAAGTGAGGGGTAGGGTCGTGGAGGGTCGTACTAGAAGGGTGTGGTCGTGAAAGTCCGTACTGGAGGGTGGGGTCGTACTGGAGGGGTGGGGTCGTATTAGAGGGGTTGGGTCGTACTAGGGGTAGGGTCGAGAGGGTCGTAGTGGGAGCGGCCACCTCGGTATCGTCAACCCGTCAATCACAGTAATTAACCGCGTCACCAGATTGATGGTCAAGGCTGGTTGATGCCTTGTTTGATGACGTGCCCACCACTGGTACATGGGCGGCGGTACACGGGCGGCAGTACACGGGCGACGGTACACGGGCGTTGGTACACAGGCAGCGGTACATTGGCCTCACCACAACACAAGTGACATCCATCACACACAACACTGAGTGACCTGTCCCTCACAGCAGATCATTACAACATGGACGCAATGGAACACAAGTTGAACGTGACCAAGGTCTGACGGCGCACAAAATGCGTGCAAAAGGAATAACTGGAAAAGTAGGAAGATGGACAGTTAACTTCTTAACAAAGAGTGGTAGTAAATAGAATGAAGTCGGAGGTTGCCACAGTGAAATGCTCTGTTCCTCAAGGCGCAGTACTCTCCCCACTTCTGCTTCTCATTCTCATTTCCGACACAGATAAGGGTATAAATCAAACCATCGTAATATCCTTTGCTGATACCAAAATCTCTGAGAGTGGCGACTGAGTCTACTAGCAGGGCTGCATCTGCTCTTGTTATCATCTCCCTAGATAACAACGACCGAAACTATGTTGAGTTAAGCATAAATAAGAATTAACAACTGGGCGTCTACACTGTAAACTAAATTGTTTGCCATCCTAATGACGCTAAAGTTAACTTATGACACTGAGCTTGACTCGACGATTATTATTGATTTTATGTCATCACTTAAGGCTTTTGACTCATCTAATGACTCTTATGTTCATTGAAGATGGATTGGAATTTTGATTTTGCCACCGAAGTGGCAAGTTTATTGTGCACCCCATATCCATCCTGCGGATACATAAAGGGTTTATAGGAGTACATTTGGATATATATTTACAGTTCACAGATCTGTTACAAACAAATTTAGGAAACTTGCTTAATATATCTGTTATACTTTTATTAATAACATATCTCGGCATATCACAGGTTATTATGCTATCTCTGTATTCCTCAATAAGTGGACAATAAAGCACAGTGTTGAAGATAGTGACCATAGTGCTGGCTACATTTGCAATGGGTTGGATGAGTATCAGTGTGCGTCAGACTGCCAGAAGTACTTGTAACCAAGCCTCAGCCTGGCTATTACAACATCAATCAATCTGATCACACTGGAAGTTACTCCATAAACGTACTATCTACGTTCTTGTTATATTAGTGGATTCTAACTGCATTCCTATAACAATCAGTTTCATTATTTACTTCTCTCCTAATATTTTTCCTAATTCTAGACACAGATATACCAGTTATATTCTACATTTTCTTTCAGTGTACTTTTCTTGGCTAACATATAAACTGTATCATGATGTAGTAATCCAGTGTGTGATGAAATTCATAACTATTGTACATTAATTCCTTTTTCCTGGAATTTTTACTATCTATATCTGTCTTCTCCAATGAGCATCCTGTTACTATCATTATGTGAGTCAAGAGCCTTCAGTGATGACATAGAATCAGTAATAATCAGAGAGTTAAACTCAGTGTCATAAGTTAGCTTTAGTGCCATTAGCATTGCAAACAATTCAGTTTGCAGTGTAGACGCCCACTTGTTAATTCTTATGCCTAACTCAACAAAGTTGTTATCGTTCTTAACTAGAGAGGTTGCAACAAGAGCAGATGCAGCCCTGCCAGTAGACTCCTGCTGGAGGTGGCAACAAGAGCAGATGCAGCCCTGCCAGTAGACTCCTGCTGGAGGTGGCAACAAGAGCAGATGCAGCCCTGCCAGTAGACTCCTGCTGGAGGTGGCAACAAGAGCAGATGCAGCCCTGCCAGTAGACTCCTGCTGGAGGTTGCAACAAGAGCAGATGCAGCCCTGCCAGTAGACTCCTGCTGGAGGAGGCAACAAGAGCAGATGCAGCCCTGTCAGTAGACTCCTGCTGGAGGTGGCAACAAGAGCAGATGCAGCCCTGCCAGTAGACTCCTGCTGGAGGTGGCAACAAGAGCAGATGCAGCCCTGCCAGTAGACTCCTGCTGGAGGTGGCAACAAGAGCAGATGCAGCCTTGCCAGTAGACTCCTGCTGGAGGTGGCAACAAGAGCAGATGCAGCCCTGCCAGTAGACTCCTGCTGGAGGTGGCAACAAGAGCAGATGCAGCCCTGCCAGTAGACTCCTGCTGGAGGTGGCAACAAGAGCAGATGCAGCCCTGCCAGTAGACTCATGCTGGAGGTGGCAACAAGAGCAGATGCAGCCCTGCCAGTAGACTCCTGCTGGAGGTGGCAACAATAGCAGATACAGCCCTGCCAGTAGACTCCTGCTGGAGGTGGCAACAAGAGCAGATGCAGCCCTGCCAGTAGACTCCTGCTGGAGGTGGCAACAAGAGCAGATGCAGCCCTGCCAGTAGACTCCTGCTGGAGGTGGCAACAAGAGCAGATGCAGCCCTGCCAGTAGACTCCTGCTGGAGGTGGCAACAAGAGCAGATGCAGCCCTGCCAGTAGACTCCTGCTGGAGGTGGCAACAATAGCAGATACAGCCCTGCCAGTAGACTCCTGCTAGAGGTGGCAACAAGAGCAGATGCAGCCCTGCCAGTAGACTCCTGCTGGAGGTGGCAACAAGAGCAGATGCAGCCCTGCCAGTAGACTCCTGTTGGAGGTGGCAACAAGAGCAGATGCAGCCCTGCCAGTAGACTCCTGTTGGAGGTGGCAACAAGAGCAGATGCAGCCCTGCCAGTAGACTCCTGCTGGAGGTGGCAACAAGAGCAGATGCAGCCCTGCCAGTAGACTCCTGCTGGAGGTGGCAACAAGAGCAGATGCAGCCCTGCCAGTAGACTCCTGCTGGAGGTGGCAACAAGAGCAGATGCAGCCCTGCCAGTAGACTCCTGCTGGAGGTGGCAACAAGAGCAGATGCAGCCCTGCCAGTAGACTCCTGCTGGAGGTGGCAACAAGAGCAGATGCAGCCCTGCCAGTAGACTCCTGCTTAGATCCATCACTGTACATAACTTGTGATAAATTATTACGAATAGTTAAGCGAGGTGTTTCTTCTTGAGCAGTTGCTATTCACAAGTGATTTAAGGAAGGGATCTAACTTGCACGAACTGTGTCACTGTAGCCAACAACAGCATTTCACCCCTCCATGGAAGATGTGTTCATTTAATATCACTTACCTGCAACCCCTCTCATCAAGATCAAGAGAGTTTAGGTAAGACCCCATGTGGGTTGAGCTGGGAAGACGGGATAGGCGAAGAATAGAGGTGGAGAGGAGTGTTCACAGTCGAAGAAAAAAGAGCCAGGGTAAGCCCTGGCTCTTGGGACGAACTGGAGAAAACAGGAAGAGCACGCTGTGTATGCATCGATCTCGTGGTAGTTGAGGGTAGGAGAGGGTAGGCAGGTAGGAATATCAGAGGGCAGCACACAGGTGGGAGTTATAAAAGTAATTGAGGAGGCAGGTTTGCAGTGGAACCATTTTCAAACTCTTTGAAGCTGTTTTTGGAGAGGTGGTATAGTTTAGTCTTGTTACTGAAGGCGAAACGTAGAGGCTTGATGAATTCCAGAACTTGGGTGAGTGTGAAGTAAAGAGGTGATTCGCAGGAATACTTGACTGTTCCAGCACCGAGGCCCTTGTAGAGCTCAGTGCAGGTCATGGTGTCAGCATTAGATGGAGAAGTGTAGAAGGTAAGGTTTTCCCATGAGGGTGTACTGGAGTCGTCACTACCTTCTTCTGAAGTGGATTCATTTAGCGAGTTTACAATGGTGTTAGCAGGTGACTGAGGGTCGACAGCAGTGGAGAGGTGTAAGAGCAGGTTGGGAGGCGTGGGAGACGGTGGTTGAGGCAGCATGATCATCCTTGTCGGCGGTGCAAGTGCTTATAGAAGTTACAGGAGCAGTTGCTGGGGCAGGAGACAGGTCTGCAGGTGCAGTAAAGTTCACGACGTTGGGAAAGATCTTGAGGATGTCGGCTGAAGGTGTGAAGTCCAGGAAACTGAAGGCAGGCATGTTGTTCAGACGGAATAGTTCGTTAATAGTGGTGTTGAAAGTGCCGGGGTTTGCTGCATTTGCAAGGTGTGCATACACTATGCAGTAGAGCACCTTGGAGGGAGCACCGTCAGGGAGTGGAGAGAGGGAGTTGCTGGGCGATGGTGTGTGTAGAGTGACGTGTAGAATCTTTGTGGTGTCGGCTTGTAGTTTGGTTATTGCTGAGTGTGTCGGTGATTGGAGGTGTTCTTCTTCAGATCTTCTTTAGTTTTCTTCCATATGATTTCTTTCCTGAGTGAGCACTTCGCTGCAATTGTATGGTGATTACCCTTGCAGTTAAGACATATTGGAGCTGTAGTGATGGTGCACGATCTGAATTAACATAAAAACATAAGAAAGAAGGAACACTGCAGCAGACCTACTGGCCCATGCGAGGCAAGTCCAAGTCTCCCACCGGCTTAAGCCAATGCCCCGACCCAGCCAGGTCAGCTTACATTCACTTAAGGAAGGAGCACGGCATCTGACCTAGTAGCACAAGCTAGTCAGGACCAACTCACACCCACCCGCACCCACTCATATATTTATCTAGCCTATTTTTAAAACTGCACAACGTTTTAGCCTCTATAACTGTACTCGGAAGTTTGTTACACTCATCCACAAGTTAGTCATCCACAAGTTAGTCATCCACATGTTAGTCATCCACATATTACATCCATAAGTTAGTCATCCACATGTTAGTCATCCACATGTTAGTCATCCACATGTTAGTCATCCACATGTTAGTCATCCACATGTTAGTCATCCACATGTTAGTCATCCACATGTTAGTCATCCACATGTTAGTCATCCACATGTTAGTCATCCACATGTTAGTCATCCACACAATAGTCATCCACAGGTTAGTCATCCACACATTAGTCATCCACACGATAGTCATCCACACGCTAGTCATCCACATGTTAGTCATCCACATGTTAGTCATCCACATATTAATAATTTAGAAATTACAGAGGAACTCTGCACAAGCGACCACAAGTCAATTACCTTTAGCATTGAATGGATGTATGATAGTAGGGATAATTCAGTAACAGTCCCAGACTTTCGCTTAGCAGAATATAATGGGCTTAGAGAACACTTATCAAATGTGGACTGGGGTAACGAAGAGAGCTATCAATATGACAGCTTTCTTAACACTATACAGGCAGCCCAAAGAACATTTATCCCGTATAAAGAAATTAGATCAAGTAGAAATGACCCAAAATGGATGAATAATAGGCTCAAATATCTTTTAGAGCAGAAGAAAGGAATTTATAGGCGAATAAATAGAGGTGAGGGTCATCTTATAAATCAGTATACTGACATTAAGAGGGACATTAAAAAGGGTATAAGAAAAGCTAAACGGGACTATGAAATTAAAGTTGCTAGGGATTCAAAAACTAACCCAAAAAGCTTTTTCCAGGTTTATAGAACAAAAGTTAGGGATAAGATAGGTCCCCTTAAAAATAACTCTGGGCATCTTACTGACAAGGAGAATGATATGTGCTCTATTTTTAATAATTATTTTTTCTCAGTTTTCACACAGGAAGACACTAATAATGTCCCAGTAATTAATTTTTATAGTGTCCCTGAAGAAGATAAATTATGTAATATCACAGTCACTAGCGAAATGGTTATGAAACAAGTTGATAAATTAGACACATATGCAACACTTGGGTATCTTTATTGTGGAAACGTTTCGCCACACAGTGGCTTCATCAGTCCAATACAAAGTAGAAAGTTGTAAGGAAAGGAGGAGTTTGAGGTAATCAGTCCCTCGGCCTGGAGTCGATGTGTTCAGTCCATCAACCTGGTAGTAAGTACAGCATTTTCCACAATAAAGATACCCAAGTGTTGCATCTGTGTCTAATTTATCAACTTGTCGGTTTTCTGAACCATTCGTCTACAGGTTATGAAACAAGTAGACCGTCTGAAACAAAATAAATCGCCGGGTCCTGATGAGCTTTTTGCAAGGGATCTTAAGGAATGCAAAATGGAACTCTGTGAACCAATATCTAACATTTTTAATTTATCTCTTCAAACAGGTGTAGTGTCTGATATGTGGAAGATGGCTAATGTAATTCCTATTTTTAAAGCAGGGGATAAGTTACTACCGTCAAATTACCGCCCAATAAGCCTGACCTCAATTGTAGGCAAATTACTAGAGTCAATTATAGCTGATATTATTAGAAGCCATCTAGATAACCATAATTTGATTAATGATACTCAGCATGGATTCACGAGGGGGCGTTCCTGCCTATCTAATTTATTAACCTTCTTCAGTAAAGCTTTTGAGGCTGTTGATCACTATAAAGAATTTTATATTGTTTATTTAGACTTTAGTAAGGCTTTTGATAGAGTACCGCACCAGAGACTGTTAAAGAAAGTGGCAGCTCATGGCATTGGGATCGAGTCATGGCTCACCAATAGGAAGCAGAGTGTGTGCATAAATGGGGTTAAATCCGAGTGGGGATCTGTAACAAGTGGTGTTCCACAGGGATCAGTCTTAGGCCCGTTGTTGTTTATAATATATATCAATGACCTTGATGAGGGAATTACTAGTGATATGAGCAAATTCGCCGATGACACGAAGATAGGTAGGATAATTGATTCTAACGTAGATATCAGGGAACTTCAGGAGGATTTAGACAAACTCAATTCCTGGTCAGAAAAGTGGCAGATGCAGTTCAATGTAGATAAATGCAAGGTTCTGAAGCTCAGGAATGTCCATAACCCAAGCACTTATAAGTTAAATGACGTAGAACTTAGCCATACAGATTGGGAAAAGGACTTGGGTGTTATGGTAAGCAGCAACCTTAAACCAAGACAGCAATGCCTAAGCGTACGTAATAAGGCAAACAGATTACTGGGATTTATATCAAGAAGTGTAAGCAACAAAAGTCCAGAGGTTATATTACAGCTTTATACATCGTTAGTAAGGCCTCACCTAGATTACGCAGCTCAATTCTGGTCTCCATATTACAGAATAGATATTAATTCGTTATAAAACAGTCAGCGTAGAATGACTAAATTAATACATAGCATTAGAAATCTTCCGTATGAAGAAAGATTGAAGACCCTAAAATTACATTCACTTGTAAGACGTAGAATGAGGGGAGACATGATCGAGGTATACAAGTGGAAAATGGGTATTAACAAAGGGGATATAAATAAGGTTTTGAGAATATATCACCAAGAGAGAACCCGCGATAATGGATTCAAATTAGATAAGTTTAGATTTAAAAAGGATAAAGGAAAGTATTGGTTTGGAAATAAGGTAGTTGATGAGTGGAACAGTCTGCCTAGTAGGGTTATTGAAGCTAGGACCTTGGGTAGTTTCAAATTTAGGTTGGATAAATTCATGAGTGAGAGGGGTTGGATTTGAGTGGGACTCGCGCATGAGTGGGTAGAATTGTCAAAGCTTATTTCTTGGGTAGCATTGAAAATTGGGTTGAGCAAATATTCTGTTAGTGGGACGGATTGTGAAGGACCTGCCTAATATGGGCCAACAGGCCTGCTGCAGTGTTCCTCCTTTCTTATGTTCTTATGTTACATGTTAGTCATCTACAACCAAGACTGAGGGACTGACTACCTACAACCAAGACTGAGGGACTGACTACCTACAACCAAGACTGAGGGACTGACTACTTACAACCAAAGACTGAGGGACTGACTACCTACAACCAAGACTGAGGGACTGACTACTTACAACCAAGACTGAGGGACTGACTACCTACAACCAAGACTGAGGGACTGACTACTTACAACCAAGACTGAGGGACTGACTACCTACAACCAAGACTGAGGGACTGACTACCTACAACCAAGACTGAGGGACTGACTATCTACAACCAAGACTGAGGGACTGACTACCTACAACCAAGACTGAGGGACTGACTACCTACAACCAAGACTGAGGGACTGACTACTTACAACCAAGACTGAGGGACTGACTACCTACAACCAAGACTGAGGGACTGACTACCTACAACAAAGACTGAGGGACTGACTATCTACAACCAAGACTGAGGGACTGACTACCTACAACCAAGACTGAGGGACTGACTATCTACAACCAAGACTGAGGGACTGACTACTTACAACCAAGACTGAGGGACTGACTACTTACAACCAAGACTGAGGGACTGACTACCTACAACCAAAGACTGAGGGACTGACTACCTACAACCAAGACTGAGGGACTGACTACTTACAACCAAAGACTGAGGGACTGACTACCTACAACCAAGACTGAGGGACTGACTACTTACAACCAAGACTGAGGGACTGACTACCTACAACCAAGACTGAGGGACTGACTACTTACAACCAAGACTGAGGGACTGACTACCTACAACCAAGACTGAGGGACTGACTACTTACAACCAAGACTGAGGGACTGACTACCTACAACCAAGACTGAGGGACTGACTACTTACAACCAAGACTGAGGGACTGACTACCTACAACCAAGACTGAGGGACTGACTATCTACAACCAAGACTGAGGGACTGACTATCTACAACCAAGACTGAGGGACTGACTATCTACAACCAAGACTGAGGGACTGACTACCTACAACCAAGACTGAGGGACTGACTATCTACAACCAAGACTGAGGGACTGACTATCTACAACCAAGACTGAGGGACTGACTACCTACAACCAAGACTGAGGGACTGACTATCTACAACCAAGACTGAGGGACTGACTACTTACAACCAAGACTGAGGGACTGACTACCTACAACCAAGACTGAGGGACTGACTACCTACAACCAAGACTGAGGGACTGACTACCTACAACCAAGACTGATCACGTCAAAACTACTTTTCCAGCTTCCAGCATTATATTGACGTTTAATGTAGTGACGAAGCTTGTTGTGTACACAGATCTCGGACATCAGGTTAAATTTCCTGTGTAGTACTTGTACGTTAACACGACCAGCAGGTGCAAGGTGACTTGACCTTCACACTCCCTCCACCCGGATCAAACCCACCATAACAGAGAAATGAAAGCTGAGTCACACACACACACACACAATACAGCCCCGGTGGCCTAGTGGTAAAGCTCTCGCTTCACGCACGGAGGGCCCGGGTTCTATTCCCGACGGGGCGGAAACATTTCGAAGTGTTTCCTTACACACACACACACACACACATACATACAACAGGCCTAGTGTCAAATCGACATGTGCCTAGGACAAAATGGTAACTAACACACGGAGGGCCCGGGTTCAATTCCCGGCGGGGCCGAAACATTTCGAAGTGTTTCCTTACACACAAACACACACACAACACACACAAACACACACATACACACACACACAACACACACACACACACACACACCTCACCACTGGCTGAGAGAGCGGAGGCACCCCTGGTCCCACTTGCAACACTGTCGTTCACACTCACCTGGAAAGAAAAACAAAATCAATTACCATCAATAACAATACTGCAGGATGCAACATTCAAGCAACGACACTGCAGGATGCAACATTCAAGCAACGACACTGCAGGATGCAACATTCAAGCAACGACACTGCAGGATGCAACATTCAAGCAACGACACTGCAGGATGCAACATTCAAGCAACGGCACTGCAGGATGCAACATTCAAGCAACGACACTGCAGGATGCAACATTGAAGCAACGACACTTCAAGATGCAACATATAAACAACACTGCAGGATGCAACATTCAAGCAACGACACTGCAGGATGCAACATATAAACAACACTGCAGGATGCAACATTCAAGCAACGACACTGCAGAATGCAACATTCAAGCAACGACACTGCAGGATGCAACCTTGAAGCAACGACACTTCAGGATGCAACATATAAACAACACTGCAGGATGCAACATTCAAGCAACGACACTGCAGGATGCAACATATAAACAACACTGCAGGATGCAACATTCAAGCAACGACACTGCAGGATGCAACATTCAAGCAACGACACTGCAGGATGCAACATTGAAGCAACGACACTTCAGGATGCAACATATAAACAACACTGCAGGATGCAACATTCAAGCAACGACACTGCAGGATGCAACATATAAACAACACTGCAGGATGCAACATTCAAGCAACGACACTGCAGGATGCAACATTGAAGCAACGACACTTCAGGATGCAACATATAAACAACACTGCAGGATGCAACATTCAAGCAACGACACTGCAGGATGCAACATATAAACAACACTGCAGGATGCAACATTCAAGCAACGACACTGCAGAATGCAACATTCAAGCAACGACACTGCAGGATGCAACCTTGAAGCAACGACACTTCAGGATGCAACATATAAACAACACTGCAGGATGCAACATTCAAGCAACGACACTGCAGGATGCAACATATAAACAACACTGCAGGATGCAACATTCAAGCAACGACACTGCAGGATGCAACATTGAAGCAACGACACTGCAGGATGCAACATTGAAGCAACGACACTTCAGGATGCAACATATAAACAACACTGCAGGATGCAACATTCAAGCAACGACACTGCAGGATGCAACATATAAACAACACTGCAGGATGCAACATTCAAGCAACGACACTGCAGAATGCAACATTCAAGCAACGACACTGCAGGATGCAACCTTGAAGCAACGACACTTCAGGATGCAACATATAAACAACACTGCAGGATGCAACATTCAAGCAACGACACTGCAGGATGCAACATATAAACAACACTGCAGGATGCAACATTCAAGCAACGACACTGCAGGATGCAATATTCAAGCAACGACACTGCAGGATGCAACATTGAAGCAACGACACTTCAGGATGCAACATATAAACAACACTGCAGGATGCAACATTCAAGCAACGACACTGCAGGATGCAACATATAAACAACACTGCAGGATGCAACATTCAAGCAACGACACTGCAGGATGCAACATACAGCCACTGCAGGATGCAACATACAAACAACACTGCAGGATGCAATATACAGCCACTGCAGGATGCAACATACAAACACTGCAACATGCAACATACAAACAATACAACATGCAAACAATACTGCAGCATGCAACAAATACTGCAACATACAAACAATACAACATGCAACAAACACTGCAGCATGCAACATATAAACACTGCAACATGCAACATACGAACACTGCAACATGCAACATACAAACACTGCAACATGCAACATACGAACATTGCAGGATGCAACATATAAACAACAACACTAACATACAAACAACACTGCAGAATGCAACATACAAATAACAGGTTCGTCAGGACACCGGACAAGTGTTTCCTGACGCGGGTCTTACAGTGCAACATGCAACACCCACTTCCCCCTCCCACTCCGTCACCCCCTCGCTCTCTCTCTCATCAAGACTTAAACAAGGAAGAATTAGAAGCTCTCTCTCTCCCCTGGCTTACTGTGGACGTCACACCTGAGACATGTGAGAGTGGAAGGTATGATGAGTGCACCCCGTACCCAGGACCCACCCTCCCTGCCCATCACCCAAGCTGAGATGAAGACCCCAAGAATCTCACACCCTCCCTGCCTATCATCCTAGCTGAGATGAAGACCCCAAGAATCCCACAGCCTCCCTGCCCATCATCCTAGCTGAGATGAAGACCCCAAGAATCCCACAGCCTCCCTGCCTATCACCCTAGCTGAGGAGATGAAGACCCAAAGAATCCCACAGCCTCCCTGCCCATCACCCTAGCTGAGATGAAGACCCCAAGAATCCCACAGCCTCTCTGCCCATCATCCTAGCTGAGATGAAGACCCCAAGAATCCCACAGCCTCCCTGCCCATCACCCTAGCTGAGATGAAGATCCCAAGAATCCCACAGCCTCCCTGCCTATCACCCTAGCTGAGATGAAGATCCCAAGAATCCCACAGCCTCCCTGCCTATCACCCTAGCTGAGATGAAGACCCCAAGAATCCCACAGCCTCCCTGCCTATCACCCTAGCTGAGATGAAGATCCCAAGAATCCCACAGCCTCCTGCCCATCACCCTAGCTGAGACGAAGACCCAAAGAATCCCACAGCCTCCCTGCCTATCACCCTAGCTGAGATGAAGACCCCAAGAATCCCACACCCTCCCTGCCTATCACCCTAGCTGAGATGAAGACCCCAAGAATCCCACAGCCTCCCTGCCCATCACCCTAGCTGAGATGAAGACCCCCAAGAATCCCACAGCCTCCTGCCTATCACCCTAGCTGAGATGAAGATCCCAAGAATCCCACAGCCTCCCTGCCTATCACCCTAGCTGAGATGAAGACCCCAAGAATCCCACAGCCTCCCTGCCTATCACCCTAGCTGAGATGAAGACCCCAAGAATCCCACAGCCTCCCTGCCTATCACCCTAGCTGAGATGAAGACCCCAAGAATCCCACAGCCTCCCTGCCTATCACCCTAGCTGAGATGAAGACCCCAAGAATCCCACACCCTCCCTCTTCATCACGGCACACATTAAATTACTCTTTTATGATAAAGTTCATAAGTTAGCCCAAGAAAATACCCCGAAGGAAAATGAAAATGTGGATTATAACTTTGGTATATCTGTATTTAGCATTAGGAATAATATGAGAAGTAAATAATGAAAATGAATGTCACAGAAATGCAGTTAGAAGCCTGAGTAGATCTGTAACTCACTATAAAATGAACGTAGATAAGTACGTTTATTGAGCAATTTGCAATGTGCAAAGACTGACTGAT